>CM024627.1:30976671-31063103 GCA_014182585.1 Eucalyptus coolabah
TCCCATATGCCGATGTAAAAACGGTGCTACGCCGATGGTCTTCGTCCTCAAGATCTTTCTCGCAAGTATTCTCCACTTGGCCTTGTCCTTCTTGTTCTGTTTGTTGATCCTGTCCTTGGAGTTCCCACATAATGGAAAAACTTCCATTTAGTAAAGACTTCGATTAACATTACAATGTTTATTATTAATTTGAAGAGATGCAAGTTCAGAGTAAAACGACACTTTCCGAACCAAGGAACAAAACCATTGCACGTAGGGGACATACCTACGCAATGGGACTCGGCAAACATCTGAATCAGCGCAGAGACGGGAGTGCAGTTCCAGCCGCTGCCACGTTCGCTTGCAGTGGATGCAACCGCCCTGAACCCGTAACTTGTAGCCTGCAAAGCGGCGGATCAGCAATTCTAGGCCCTTGCAAGCATCGAAGCTGCACGGCGGCTGATTCTTCATGAAGACTTTGTCATGGGGCCCGATCGTCTGGCACCCGTCTCTGCAATATGAAGTAGAGCTTCCATTGCTTCACATAGTTGCGAGAAGATCTTCCTCTCATTCTTCCTTCTGATCCTCTCCTTAATTTGCTGCAATATTAGATCTGGAGTTGATTTCCCTTTCTGTCCACTTTTCTTATAGAACCCAAAGTAGGGAAAAGAATGATGTGACGCAAAGAATAAGTCCCAATGCTTACGTTGTCTTCGTCAATGACGCACTGTAGTAGCTCTTTTTCTAGTAAGGGTGACTCTGCTTCATTGCAGCCCATCCTTCGGTGGCCGACACGTCCTTGAAGTTCTTCACGATCGTGTGGTGACAGATGAAGCTAAGACGAGGACAATCACAGAGCAACACAAGCTGAAAGATATCAATGACGTTCTCCATGTTGAGTAGGCCCTGCTCAAGTTGCTGCTCGCAGATTTGCTTAAGCCGAGGAACCATGAATGAGTGTGAGAGCACCAGTAAAGGCACATAGAACTCAGCCATGTCTTGATTTTGAAACTACACATGAAACACAAGCAATGCTTAGCATAGAATACTGTGAGTAGAAAGTCTAAAATGTCCCTATATCCTCGAAGCGACAGCGAGGGAGATACAGTTACCAGGATGAGTACAAGAATCGAACAAAAACACGAATAGCTGTGGCCAAGTCCTCTCCGATGGTAGCCGCCGGACCTTCCCGGCAGCTGTGGTGGCGGCCACTAGAGAGGGCTTGGCCAAGCCGTGGTGTGATAATCTAATTTAGTTTTTATTTTTTTATTATTTTTCTGACGTGGTGCTTGGTGGGCATCACAACATTGCTATGAAAGTAACAAAATAAGACACGTAATGATTCGATTGAACCAATTTGCCTAGTTTTTGCACTTTTTGTAAATTTCATAACTCAATCGCACTTTCTTGACAAGTTTTAGGATATCTAATATACATATCTTGAAAGACTCCTACTATCCAAGCCTATGTTGACTTTTGTTTCTTTTACTCAATCCATTCCTTCATAAATTACGACCTCACTTCGGGTGGACCACTTAGGATTTGACTAATGAATTTCTAAGCCTAAATTTGGCTCAAACTCTTCCAAATCCATATCAATTCTCGACTTATGTTCAAGTTATTAACATGCAAATGATTTTTCAATTATGAGCCGCCACAAATCTATTTTTGGTGGGTTAATTATAAACTAAAGTAACGGGATAATTACTTCATTTCTATAAATTAGAGATTAAATGAGTTCAAGGACTTGATCTTGCTATATTACTTTAACGCCCTTTCATCACCTTTTATTTTTTATTTTGGAAAATATTTTGCAAGTAATCTAGATAGATTTTAGCCTAAACTGCTAACATACAAGAGAGTGATTATGTGAGTGCATAAAACAAGACAACAAATAAATTATAAACATTGGGAGGAAAGACTTAACTTGATACTAGGTAAGCAACTGCAACAAGTATTAATTAGAAATACATATTCAACCTAAATATGATTTCTTATTATCACAAAATTCCATTCAAATCTCATTTTAGGTTTTCCGAAAACTAAACTATATGTCATGTAATTTAACTAAATGACCTAATTCTAATGACAGACAATAATTAATATGTAACTACTCTTCTAGAATGTAAATTAATGAAATGACTCGCATGCGACCCCAAAATGAGACATGCGAGTAACGACAAGGCACAAATGATGACATGAAAGATGACGTGGCACATGTTATGACATGCCATATACGACGTGGCACGATGGCATGCATGCAATTATGACATGGCAGGCATGACCTAAATTACATGACATGCATGTGACATTTTTTGTGTTTTTATGAAAATTCGAAATTAGAACATAACCAAAATAAGTCATCTAGTTCTAGATATTATCCAATTCAATGTGAGGATTAAACTAGGTCAAATCCCTATTTAAATTAAATACTATCTCTAACTAGATAGAGTCTTTCTTAACATGCAATAAAATCTACCTAGCATCAGATATTATCTAAAAATCTAACCAAATATATCTAACAATCTTTTTTGTACTTTTTATTCATTAAAGCTAGCAATTCTATAAACAAAATTTCAAATATAGCAAAAATCATTCAAGATATCCATCGAGATTCAAATAAAAGATGCGTCTTAGATTGATAGATATCATAATCCCGATAGGGCACTTACTCAAATCAAACATAATAAAAAAAAATGAAGATGGATCAAACTAAAAATTATCGCAATCTTAGGCAACACAATTATTCAATAATAAGTTGAAATAATTAAAAAATTATCCGATTTCTTTACGGATCATATTAGTAATTAAATCAACTTTATCAATAAGCCCTAATTAGATTTGTTTAATATCTCAAATATCACCTATCAAATAACAATGGATCCAAATTGAGGAACGAAATATTCCAATTGAATTGGAGAAAGATTATTACCTAATTCGAACACGCTCCGATCCGGATCACAGCTTGCTAGTGGAGCTAGAGTTTCTCCTTTCAGCCCTCGGTTGGTGGCTTCAGCAGCAAGCAACGCCTCTGCTATTTACACAGATCATAGAAAAACTGATCAGTGTCTTCCTCGCGGAGTTTTCTACTTCTTCGCTGACCATCTTTGAAGGATTTCATGGATGCGGAACATGTCAGAGATTGCTGGTCTTGCTCGCTGGGCTCTGAAAGAACTATGTGAGCAACCTTCTTTCTTGTTCGCCCATTCTTACGGACAAATGCGCATGCTCTCTATGTCGGATGATGTGTGCATCTCATATGAAATTGATCGATTCGTTTGGATGGCTCGCGTGATTTAGGAATCCGTATGTGACCGGCACGTCTGTGTTGGCAATCAAGTATAAGGATGGGATTTTGATGGCTGCTGACATGGGAGGTTAGCTTCTTTGCTTCATCGGTTTTCCGATTCCCTGATGCTGGTGCACTTTGATTTGAACAATTTGTTGCTTTCTCTTGGGAGGCATTTTGTCTCTTTTGCCTGTGTTCGGGAATTAGATATCTGTCAAGGCCATAGAATGATGATTGAGAGGTTCAAGTCGAGTTTTAATGAGTTTAAGATGCTCAAATTCTCTTGCTTCTTGATCATGATTGAGGAATTCAGATCATTTTCTTGGTCGACCAAATATCTTCGAAGGAATGCAGGAATATCCAGAAGAAGATTCCGAGGAAACTCATAGTAACAATAGGATTGGTTATTGTGTATGCTGGGAATTTAGGATATATGAAGTTCTCCAATGGCATCGTCTTAGGATTGGAATTGTCGGATCTTAGAGGTGATCTTTTTCTTTTTTGGTTAATCAATCCGAAGCGAGTGGAAAAGGCTGTTGGTCAATTTTCAATGTTTGTAGAAATTACAATTTATGTTGAAAGAGTGCTACCGAGTGTCGCTGTTTGTTTTTTAAAAGGCAGACTGATTTGCAATGCATTGAGATGGTCTTCTTGTTCCCTTTTTAGATTGGAGTATTCCATAGACTTGTATCGGTGTTCCATTAACTATGGTTGGTTTTTACTTATGCAGATAGGTGCTGATTCACCTCTCTTTAAATAACACAATTGTATTTCTGAACATATGTTTTTAACTTCTGAAATTTTGATTTGAGGAAAATTTCAGGCCTATGTATTCCATACTGAAATATGAGAGTGTTTTTTTTTTTTTTAATTTGAATGCAAACAGTTCAATGCTTCTGCTTTTCAAACAAAATTTTTTCTGCCGATATTTGCCTGTTGTCATGTATCAAGGAAAAGGTGTTTACTTCCTAGGAAGCAAGTGTCGGACACTTCGACACATGTCCAACACACTCTCGGACACTCTCCGACATTCGGTCAACACATGTTAAAAAATCTGACTCTTGATTAATTTTTTTTCGACACTCGAGTCGGAATTCCAACATGCGAGTTTCCAACATACAATTCCGATATGCGAGATTAATTTTAAAAATTTTCAATAAATGAATGGTCAAAATATTTATGTGAAAAAATAAAATCAATAATAAAAATAACAAATTAAGAAAGAATAAAAACCTAATATTTTCTTCTCTTCTCTTTTGACTCTCACTTTCCGTCATATATAATTTACCCTCGAGTTTTTTTTTTCCTTTAAACACGCCCGATACACAAGTCTAGAATGTGAATTATTTTTTTTTTTTTTTCCAAGTTTTATGGATTTATTGAAAAGGAGTTGAATTTGTCAAATTGAAACAATGAAGGAAATTAATAAATGATGGATGAATGTTTTTAGTATAAATGTATTACAAGATTTTATTATTATTGATTTATTTTTGAATTTGAATCACTTTAATTTGATTGAAATAATCATAAAAATAATAATCTATTATTTATATATAAAATATGCATATAATATACAACGTGTCCTAATGTGTCGAAATTCTCTATTTCTTAAGAAATGAGTGTCGCGTATCCATGTCGGTGCTACTTAGTTTACAGCTTCATTGCACCTTTTGTTCTGGAATGCTATATATCTGCTCATTATGAACATTACTCTTGACTAGCCATGCTAGAAGGAAACTTTCTACTGCTTCTGTATTTTCTTCCATTTCGCTATTTCTGCCTATTAAGGTTATCAGTACTACGTAGCTTTCGAAGTTCTTTAACTTTAGATGGTATAGTCATCTCAGGACTGGGTTCCAATTGTTGGTTGCTTACATATTCTGATAACATGGAGATTGAGTCCTACATTCTCCTTAATTGTGAGTATGTTAGTTTCCGGCTTATCTGTGTGTTCTGATAGTGAGAAATATTTCGCAGGTTCTTATGGATCCACCTTGAGATACAAAACTATTGAGCGAATAAAGCCTATTGGAAAACATTCTCTCTTGGGTGCGAGTGGAGAGATAAGTGATTTTCAGGAGTATTGCGTTACCTTGATGAACTCATGTACATATCAATTGATTAAGATTACAAGCAGCAATTTCTTTTTTATTGCCGAATATTTGTTACCTTGCTTCTCTAACTTTGAGGCTGCTTCTGACAAAGACTGTTGATTTTGGGGTCTGTTGTTGCAGTCTTTACGACAATATGTGGGATGATGGGAATTCCTTGGGGCCCAAAGAGGTGCATAATTATCTGACTCGGGTTATGTATAATAGGCGGAACAAGTTCAACCCATTGTGGAACTCACTAGTTCTAGGTGGAGTTAAGCATTGACAAAAATATCTTGGCATGGTAGGTCTTGACCCTTGGTGAGATTAGTTGGACTTTTCAGAATGTTGTCGAATTCTCTTTCAATTGGCCTGCAATCTTATCCAGGTTAGCATGTTAGGCGTGAGTTTCGAAGAAAACCATGTGGCTACTGGGTTTGGCAATCACCTTGCACGGCCAATTCTTCGAGACGAGTGGAATGAGAACTTGAGTTTTGAAGATGCTGTTAAGCTATTGGAGAAGTGCATGCGTGCTTCTGTATCGTGACAGATCTCCAGTCAATAAGCTTCAGGTTCTAGTTTTATCTGTGTTATTGTTTATGGTTTTCTTCACTTCTCAATGTTTGCATATGGCAGCATACTATGACGTTAGGATGTGATGATATCATATCAGTTGTTGGCATTTTCTTCCTCTTCCTCGTATAATTGTGTGATTTTGATGAACTGATTCAGACTTATGCATCCTATCTGGGACTGAGGGAGAGTTACAGTGTATTCTTTTGTGGATTACCTAGTTGCACAACCAGCCTCCACATATAACTCTGGCTCCTTTTGGATCCACCATTGCCAACGTGGTTCATCCCTCTCTACAGTTTTACTTAAGCAGGTCCAACCCACCTGCCAACCCACCTGTGACGCATGATTATTACCTGGTTGTACAATGATTAATTATCGATGACCTGTATTGGTTTGTATCTTAAAAATTCTGAGGAGATGTTTCCAGACAAATTTGAAGTCTGCATCATGATGAAGATTAAGGAGGATGACTATCGAGTTGTTTCAGGCTCTTTGTCCCCCTAACATTCTTCCCTGTATGCTACTTTTTCGATAATTAGGAACCCCAGAGGCTAAGTAACAATTGGAACCCAGGAGATATCGTACTGTTCTTTGGCCATTTTAAAGGATCTTAGCCTTTTATCTTGACTTTTGAGAACTGGTAGCGCTTGAATTTGTGGTTAATTTAAGGCCGTCTTTTTCTTGCTTTGGAGCAGTTCTTCATATTTACTGAGCTAGACGATTTATGTGATAAACCAATGAAGTGTACTGAGGACTGAGCATGAAGAGAAAAAGATGAGGGGATGGACAAGTCGGTTTCATTTTCCTGGAGCTGACAAGTTGATTTCTAAATTTTGACAAATGCTAATTACAATGATTAGAGAAATTAAATCATAATTAACAAGGTGGGGAAGGTTCTCATTGGCCATGTTTTTAATTACAAGTTGCTTCGGAGCAGTTCTTCATATTTACTGAGCTAGACGATCCATGTGATAAACTAATAAAGTGCACTGGAGAACTGAGCATGAAGAGAAGAAGAAGAGGGGTGGACAAGTCGGTTTCATTTTCCCCAAGCTGACAAGTTGCTTTCTAAATTTTGGCAAATACTAATTACAATGATTAGAGAAATTAAATCATAATTAAGAAGGTGGAGAAGGTTCTCATGGATCATGTTTCTTATAGACAGCAATTGATCTCTGGTGCATGACTTCATTTCGCACTGTTTTGTTGCAATTATCTCACATGTTCTTCTTTTTTGTTCCCACGCATTTTACTTATATGTAGTTCTTTCTACAGGCATTCGATGTTTTTCTTTGAAATATTGCCATTAGCTTTATTTCGAACTATCAAAATGACATGGCGCTTGACTTGCAGATTGTAAAAATCACAGAAGAAGGAACGACAAATTTTCCACCCTACTCTTTGAAAACCTTCTGGGGCTTTGAATCATATGAAACCCCACTGTTGGTGAAGAAGGTTTGTGGTGAACTTTGTTCTGCATATTCTGATATTTGTTTAGATTCTGATCTTGTCATGTTAATCATGTGATGTAACACTTAGAAAATGTGTTTTTAGATGTTCCAGAGAGGCTTTTTTGGTAAAGAAGCTGTTGGCGCCTTTTCCGTCTTCACTGTCAATTGTCCTTTACAGATTTTTTTTTCTGTTCTTAGGGATACATCATCTGACCTTCACATGGTCTTTTTGGGGCTAATTTTGTGGATGGGCTAATGTAGTTGGAATAGCTTTTGGTTTAACCAGAACTTGTGCTAGGTGAGAGAAATGGAGACATAGTTTGTGCAGAAAATCAGTAAAAGTGCGAAAGGTACAGTAATCTTTATCATGGGGGGAAAAAGAGAGAGTTGACGCTGTCAATTTCGTTAAGAACATCTTCCACTTAATTGTATCAGAGTAAGGTTGTGATCCCTGGGACATGGGCCTACCATGCTACTGCTGCGTCACTCTCATTTGTTAACATAATATTGGAAAAACATCTTTCATAACTCTTACCAAGTTGTCTGACGTATAACCTTACTCTACCACAATTAGTGGATCGTGCAGGACATCATTTGAAGATGACCAACTAGAATAAAGTTGGATGACCTCGATCTCGATCCCCTGCGCTTTGCAGGATAGCCTGTGTCATAAGTGCCGTTATATACCTTGTCGTGTTTCCTCTTCACCTATGTACTTTAGCAATCTCTGGCTATGCCCCCATCCCTCTTGAATGTGCCCCCATTCAACTGCCGAATGGGCGCGAGGGGATATCACTCGACATTGCTGGGATTGCTTTTCTGTCAACTTTATAGCATGTAGCTGTGACTAATATTTGGAACTTTGTGTTGATTTTCTTGTGTTTCGGCCTTGCCTATGTATTTCAGCGTTCTCTCACATTCAAGTAGGTTTCGGATTGCTTTTCTGTTTCCGCTTCGCATATGGTATATTGTAGCTTATTGCTATTGCTCATTAATGGCGCATTTTGTAACATTCCTGTTTTTTTATTGTTTTATTTTGTTCTTCGAAGCAGAAATCTATTGGTGTAGTTTTTGTTTTTGAAAATAAATTTGTTTTCGAGAATAGATTTGGAAGAGGGCAAAAGTCCGAGAGTGAGTGTAGTGTAGGAATAGAGTAGGAAGAGACCGAAAAAAAAAAGAATAGATTTGGAATAAATATAAAAAAAATTGCTTTTCTATTCTAGGAATAACTCGAATCAAGTTCAATTTTTCTTTTCTATTCTTTCTCTTTCTCTTCCTCTCTTTTCCTCTAGCCAATGTCGACAATGGTTAGTGACCGGCCAAATGTTGACGATGCTAAGCCTCACCTATTGGCGTCTTTCTTGGAAGAGACGGGTGAGGCTCAAATGAGGCTCCCAAGGCTAGCGACCTCCCCAGCTCTCATCTAGCTGGTCATCGACCTTCCATGGCTGAGGCCAATGTGATTGGTAAGAGGAAGAGGAAATGAAAAAAAAAAAAAAAAAGAGAAAAAACGCAATAAAATTATTTAAAAAAATTAAAAAAGCTTTTAAGTGACAACAATATTTGGAGTTGTAATAAACACATTTTTATTCTGAGAGTAGAAGTTTTATTTAGTTACCAAACATGTTATTTTACTCAAAAATTTGTCCAGAAAAAAAAATAGAAAAAAATTATTTCTGAACAAAAATTGTTCTCAGAAAAGAAACATTATCACAAGCATCCTAAAATGCTTGTTGCATTCCCACTGCCCGCCTATGTATTTCGGTGTTCTCTCACATCCAAGCAGGTTGGACTGTTTTCTGTTAGCATCTATAGAGTGGAGCGTGACACAATATTGGGAATTTTATGTCAAAAACTTCGATTTTCTTCTTGTGTTTCTACTTCGCCCATGTATTTCAGCGTTCTCTCACGTCCAAGTAGGTTCAGATTGCTTTTCTGTCCACATATATAGAGTGGACAACTTTGATTTTTTGGGACAACTTTCAAGATTGATAAGAGAAGAACATGGCATAACCATGGTTCGAGATGATCTCATGAAACTGAAAAGCCAATACTAGAACACCAAGTGTACCCTTTTGTGTTGCCTTACTCATATGCTAAAACATCGACCTATACCTTATGAAGCACCAACACTCTCCAGTAACCTTTATGTCGTGTTGGATACTTCGACACGTGTTTGACACTCGGACACTCTCCGACACTCGGTCAACACGTGTTGGAAAATTCGACACATGGTCAATTTTCTTGACACTTTTCGACACTCGAGTCAGAATTCTGATATACAAGTTTCTGACACGTAATTCCGATATCGAGGTCAATTGTAAAAATTCAATAAATGAGAGGTCAATATATATATATATATATATATATATATATATATATATATATATATGAAAAAAATAAAATACAATAATAAAAATAATAAATGGAAAAAGAAAAAAAACCTAGTTTTCTTCTTTCGAATCCCACTCCCCGTAATACACAATTCACCCTTAAGTTTTTTTTCTTCTCTTCCAACATATCTAACATGAGAGTCTAGAATATGGATCGCTTGTTTTTTCTTCAAGTTTGATGAATTATTGAAATAGAATTGAATTTATCAAATTGAAATAACGAATGATATTAATATTGGCGGATTCATTTTTTTAGTGTATATTCATTCTAGGATTTTTTAATTATTTATTTATTTAAAATTTGATTGAAATAATCATAAAAATGATAATTTATTATGTATATATGAAAATATATATTTAATATACAATGTGTCCTAAGGTGTCAGAATTCTCTATTTTTTTAGAAACGACGTGTCGGCGTGTGGTGTCGTGTCGTGTCGTGTCGCGTGTCGCCTGTCAGTGTTAGTGCTACTTAACCTATACCTAACTCTTAAAACTAATTGTAGAAACCACGGTTGCCTTTCCAGGTGGATTGTGTCCGAGCTGATTGATTGGGCCAAGAATGCCCTTTGATTGATATAAATGTTTAGAATCGTACCTTGCTTGAGACGACATCCAACTACTCATACGAAAAATAACATCCTTAGTTTGAGTGATCTAATGAGTCATCGAAGTATAGTACTTGCCCAAACTAATTGTTGCGACCTACCCCTCGGGGGAGGGAATAAGTTAAGGGATATTACCTAAAAGACGGGCATATGGCCTATGATTAAGCACGGGCTCTCCCAAGCCTATACCTCGCGCAACACCGGAGGGTTCATAAAAATCTTTTAATGAAAAGTTGCCACTAGCCTATTGGGGTTGGCTAGAAAACAAGTGAGGTATGAGAGTGTACCTCACTTCTTATGCAACTAAAGAGTTTAGGTTCGGGGACTTGATTACACTAATTAACCAATTAGTATTCTTTCGATACCTAATTTTGTTCATTTTTTAAAAAGGATTTTTTTGTCAATCGGTTTGGATTGATTTTATACCTATCCACTAACATGTGAGGTGATCATACGAGTGCATAATCATTAACGTAATAATTAGCAACCAAGGGAAGCATTAAATACATTTCACGAGATAGCAAAAATTTAACTCTAAGTAAAAGATAAATGCTAATCCCAACTAAACTAAAGGGGAGCCAAAATCAACATACCAATATTGCACAATCAAGGATATTCGTCTTTAAGGACAATTAAAACCTTAAGATAGAGCCCTAATGACTTGGTCAACCTTAAGCAATATTCTAAATTGAAAGAGTTCCATTTTTCAGAGAAAATAACCCAACAGATTAATTTTAACCTTTTTGTTGATTTTTATTTTTTGAATTCTTTGGATTTTCGAATTTTCCAAAACATTCTAGATTTTTTTAGAAATATTTTTGAATTTTTTTGGTTATTTTTCTAATTACCATTGAAATGTTTAGACTTTTTCAAATTTTGGAAATTTTTTGAGAATTTTTCTTAAATTTTTAAATGTTTTTGAATTTTTTTAAAAAATTCGAATGTCTTAAAAATGGATTTTTTGAATGTTTCTACTTGTGGAATAATTTGTTGGGATTCTGGATTGTTGATTCTATCCTATTCAACCAGTTTTCTATGGTTATTAATAGTTGATTTGTATAATTGTTTTGTTCAATTACCATATGAGTATAAAGCGAATTTGTTTCGGCTGATATCCTAAAAGGAGTAGCTGTTACCTCACTTTCTCCATGTTGTATTTTTATTGTCCTAAGTGGTGGATGATTGGATTCTATGGTTTCACAATTATCGAGTTTTCACTTGTAATACTACTATTTCTTTTGGTTCAAGGAATTGTTCTTCTAACCACATGAGTAACATTTAAGATTTTAGCCTGAATTCGCCAAGGCCATAGAACAAAGGAAAAGACTTTTAGGAAATCAAAACTAAAACCCGCTCATATATTAGACACCCCTAAACTTCAAGGATTAATTATAAAAGACACCCCAAACCAACCCACTATTAGTGTTTTAATAAAAACTTCTAGTGACTCGATAATGAATCTATCACTTGAAATAAATAGATTCAATTGGAGACAACCCCAAAAATTATATCATAGTAGTGCTACCCACCAAACATTGCTTTTGAAGAATCATAGTAAAAAATACAAAATAAATACTTTCTAGATGCCATTTATGAGTAGAATATAGATGATGTGGCTAAAAGCAATATTATGAATTTTTTTAAACAACATGATAAGCTTGCTAATGACTACAAAACACAGCAATGTGTTTCAAACCATGCTATTGTTAATCTTTTAGTAGCTAGTCACTAGACAACTAAAAGGTTGGTGGGATAACTATTTAACAGATGAACAACTCCATGGTGATTGATTTTTCCTAACGAGTTTTTTGTTCAAAAGATCTTGTATTTATATTTGGCAAAATTTTAGAACTTCTTGATTCATTTGTGTAGGATGAACTTTTGTAGGTATTTTGCTTTCAGAAAAATCTTCTTCATAAAGTAAATCTACAATATGCTTCTTTCTTTCCCAAAAAGCATTGGGTAACGTGGAACATATAGTTTTTTCTATGTGTTTTTATAGGGATGTTATTTTATCTTTGATGTTTGGTATTACGAGATTTTTTTCTATTCTTTTGAATTCTAAGTCATCTTTTAAAAATTCAAGTTGGTTTCTTTATCTTTTATAAGACAATTTATTTCTGAAATTGAATGTTCTTGTAAGATATTTAGGCTTCTCTTTGTGGTTTTGTTATAAAGTCAAATGATATTTTTCTATTTAAGGCATGAGTTTCAATTCCTTCATTTGTTACCATAAAATATTGAATTAATTGTATGAAAAGTGTTCCTAGAATTACTTCATGTCTCATATTTTTAACTAAAACAAAGGAAATCTTGTAAGACATTTGATTTTTTTTTATTATTAAGGCTTCTAGCAACTTGTATTTGATATTTAACTTGTCTCTGAAGCTGATTTTAATGATTCGGATGTTTTATCGAAGTATTTTGTTGGAACAAAGCCTTCTTTGATACAATTGAGATATATTCCTGTGTTAAAGAGTGCTGTTGTTTCAATAATAAATTCATTATTGATTTTTATTGTTATGTTTATTATCCATTTTTGAAAGGTTATTTCTATTAATAGTATTAAAAGTTTAGATCGAGGTATTGGAAGTATAGTGATCTCATTTTGTTCTTCTAATTTTTCTTTTCCCTTTGTGACAAGAAATTTTATGTCGGAGATTTCTTGTTTCGTTTCTATTTGTGTTGCCTTCAAGGCTTGTATTTCTAATTTTTGTTGTTTTATTTCACTTTGGAGATCATTAATATTTATTGGCTTAAATTGGTTTTTTTTTTTTTTTTCAATTAAGAATATCTTTTAGATTGTAAGAAGTATTGGGTTTAGAAGTAATATTCATTGAAGATTGAAGTCTATCTATGTATTCTTTTTTTCGCTTCTAGGTCAGTTATTTTATGAGTAGTACCAAGAGGAATTCTTCTTCTTTTGTCAACATATTAATTTCAGGAGTAAGTTTATCTAGAGAGGTATTTTCATATTCCGATTCCAAGAGGTTTCTATTTCATTTATTGGAAGACATTCTTCTTCAAGAAATTCATCGAAGAGGTATCATTTCTTTCTGTAATAAGTAATGATGTTATTTAATTGATATAAAGCATTATCATCTAAGGATAATTCATTTAATCTTTTATTAATTTTACAATATCTTGAGATACATCCTTTTCTACCACATGAGTAACATTTAAGATCTTCAAAATTTTTCTTATCAGTATGTGGTATATTTAGAAATTTCCCAATTTTCTATAGATTTGTTGAAATCTTCTATCCTTACATCTTTTCTATATATAGGACCTATATCTAAGTCCATTTGTGATAGAGAACTAAAGGAAGACATAAATCTTCTAAGTAAGCTCATACCTAAAGATCGGAACTATCCATTCTTCAAAACTGTTACGAGCTAAATCAACAGTCTCACTGTCTCTGTAGAACTTACGACCTAGACCACTCAATAGAAACAAGAAGGGTGCCAGCTCTCGATCTATGAGTATATATATAGTACTTGCCCATACTTATGGAGACATCCTAGGTTGTATATATGTGGATCCATGAACTTATATATATATATATATGTATATTTGTGGATGGCAAAAAGAGATTCGTATAGCGATTTTAGAGTGTCGAATTGGATCTACGATCACCAACATGCAAGTGATATTTTATTCTTCTTTTTTTGTTGGAGAGAGGAATTAGAGAGGTTAAAAGGAGCGTGCATGTGAGAATGAAGGAAAGAGCCTATGATGGCTTTGCATACTCTTAAGCTCTCCCCATTGCCAAATGGCCAGAAAAACAATGAGCATGATTTCAACAGCTACAACAAAAGGCCCAAAAATATATAAACGAAAAAGGAAGGACCCGAGCTAAATCGGGCGTGTTCTGTATGTCTCGGAAGGACCGAATGTCCGAGTTAAACTAGACGTGGTGCGATCCTATATAACGTATCGATTTGCCATACTATTCTTAGGAACAATTATAGAAAGAAGGCTAGTTTGGTGTTTTCGGCTCACCGGGCACTGCACGGGCTATTTCACAATCAATGAACCGTCGGGTCTGTGACGCTAGTGACACAGCCAACAAATGAAGCATGTGCAAGACCGTTTGTGATCCAACCATTTCACTTACTAGGGCATTGCTGCGGACAGCCCCGATCAATCCCAACCTTGACTAATCCCTGACCGATCCCGGATCGATCCTTGATCAGTCCATGCACGATCCGTGAGCGTGCCTGATCCGTCCATGCGCAATACGGGGGATGATCCATGCACAACCAATGGCTGACTCCTGATCAATGCTTGGCTAGCCCCTACACAACTCGGAGTTGTTCACTTGCTCCGTGTTAGGCACCCATGCTCGCCCATGCTCGTCCAAGTATGAAAGGTTGCCTCATTTTTGTTATTCTTGTGGATGTATGGGCCACTATGCAAATTTTTGCCCGAAGTTCCCTTATGAAGAGACAGGCTTAGCTTAAGACAAACTTGGTAGATACGGGTCATGGCTGAAGGCTGAAATGAGAGATCACAGCTCCTGTTGGAAGACCTTTTATGGTGAAATAGACACTAATATAGAGGAGGAAGACAGTGTACTAGAAACACCTTTTAATGCTGAAGAGCTTAACCTGCAGAAAGACCAAACAGGGTTGTGTAAGGCATTAGTTATCTACAATTCAGTAGCAAGGGAGCCAATTCGAGATGAACTTATGGTGGAACAAAGAGCTAGCAACAAAGGGAAAAGAGCACAACACATTCAGGTATTATCTCTACCCTCTACAGATTGCTATAAAAGTGAAGGGTCATCGAAGAAAGGCAAGATGGGACAAAAACCTCCAACTTCCAAAAAACAGAAACTATTTACTCCATATGAGAAGAGAGGGTAAATAAGGAAGGTGTTGGATGAGGAGAATCTAATGGATACCCCTGTTCAAGTGTGGGAAGGGGCCAATGAAAGGGCTGTGGTGGCTAGCCTAAATAAGTCACCGGGGTATATATGAAGATACTGAGCTAGAACTCGGCCAAGGGTTGGGCACACCCTCGACAGTCCAGCACCTTCGAGCCCTTGTGGCTCGAGAGAGGCCTAACTTGGTTTTCCTTATGAAAACCAAGAACAAAGAAACTGTTGTAGAAAGAGTTCAAAATAGGCTACAGTTCAAAAATGCAGTGTTATGTAATCCGATCGGAATTGGGGGTGGTTTGGCTCTTATGTGGGATTAAGAGGTTAATGTGGAAGTGGAAACAAGCACCGAGGAGTTGCTGGATGTTATTTGTAAAGACCTTACTAGTGGGGTGACTATGAGAATATCTTTTCTTCACTCTTCTACAAACTACCAAGAGCGGTTGCAACTATGGCAGATGGTGCATTCCATTCACATCTCAAATATTCTACCGTGGCTGTGTGTCAGAGACTTTAACGAAGTTTTATACTAGTGGGAAAAGGCTGGAAAACGTGAGGTGGATCGGTATAGGATGATATCTTTCAGAAATTTTGTCAGTTCATGCTCACTAATGGAAATTGAGAGTAAGGGATGTGCGTATACATGGTCTAACAAGCAGGAAGGGGTAGAGCTTGTGAAAAAAAGGCTAGATAGAGCCCTTTGTAATCTTGATTGGCGCGTTCTTTTTCCTAATGCAGAGGCATACGCACTGCTGGCTATCGGATCGGACCATTGCCCAATAATCCTGACTTCGGAGATAATAGGAGTTAGGAAAACAAAAATTTTCAGATTTGAAGCCTTCTGGACGGAACATCCAGAATTTAAAGAAGTATTCGAAGTGCATGGAAGAGTGAGGCAGACAACTCTCTTGACATTGTCAAGAAAACAAAGAAAGTTACTGAAGTGTTGAGGAGATGGAGTAAGGCAAAATTTATAAATGCATCGCGAGAAATTCAAATACTTAGGGGTATACTTACCGAAATGACAAACTAGCCTGTGGAGTCTTCAAACCAGGGGGAATATCAAAGAATTATTGAATAAATAGAAAACCTGTGGAGACAAGAAGAAATGTATTGGGGCATGAGATCCAGAATTAATTGGATAAAATGGGGGGATAAGAATACGAAGTATTTTCACGCAACCACAATACAAAGAAGATAGCGCAACAAGATTTCCATGCTGCAAATCGATGAACATAATTGGAGTAGAGACCCTTCTACCCTCAGAAGTCATATTTCAGAGTTTTTTCAATCCTTGTATACCACAGTGGTGCTCGAGATTATGAGCTTGTCCTAGATCAATGCTTGCAACTGGTCACAAATGAGATGGATGAGACTTTAACGGAGCAGATTACAAGAGAAGAAGTGCAACTTGCTGTCTTTCAAATGGGTGCTACTAAGGCACCGAGGCCGGATGGGCTAAGCGGATTATTCTACCAAAGAAATTGGTTAGAGATCCAAGAAGATATATTCAGCATGGTCCACAACTTCTTTAGACAAGGTACTTTCGACCTTGAGATCAATAAAACTCACATAACCCTTATCCCAAAAATCTCAAATCTTGAAAACATATCCCAGTATAGGTCCATCGCCTTATGTAACTTTAGTTACAAAATCATTGCAAAAGTGATGGCCAATAGACTAAAACCCCGGTTGCCAAATCTTATATCTCCGAACAAAGTGCATTTGTTGGGGGGCGTCAAATACAAGATAAATTTTTCATTGTTCAGGAGGTTTTATATCAATTGAGAGTGAGGCAAAGAAAGAGAAAATTTCAAGCAGTTCTAAAAATTGATATGCAAAAAGCTTATGACAGGGCAGAATGTGATTCCTATGTGATTGTATGCTGAAAATGAGTTTCTGTGAGAAATTGGTCTCTTTGGTCAAATATTGTATCTCCGTGTCTTTTAGCATTAGAGTGAATGGGGAGCCATGTCAATATTTCACACCATCTAGAGGGATCAGACAAGGAGATCCGTTATCTCCCTATCTGTTTATCATAATGGCTAATGTTCTATCATCTTTGATCCTTAAAGCAATAGCAGATGGCAGCTTAAAGGGAGTTCAATTGAATCCGCATTGCCCTATACTTTCACATATTTTATTTGCGGATGATGCACTATTTTTCCCGGATGGGATTATCATTGAGGCTCGAATTTAGCAAATATCCTACATAAGTATTGCTTTGCATCGGGTCGAGATTAATCTCAACAAGTCGGGAATTTTCTTTGGGAAAACTGTCCCCAAGGCTTAAAACAGAATCTAGCGACGAGAATTGAGAGTGATGGTGATTGAAAAACAGGGAAATACCTAGGTGTCCCATCAAACTGGAGACAAACTAAGAAGCAAATGTTCTCTTGGGTTCTTGCTAAAGTCAATAGCAAGCTAGATGGATGGCAAGAAAAGTTAATATCAAAGGCCGAGAAAGAGATCTTGATCAAAACGGTAGTCCAAGCGTTACCTCAATTTGTAATGTCCATATTTAAAGTTCCTATATCGATATGTAGAGCTATTGAGAAGAAAGTTTATGGGAGATTTTGAAGAATAGAAAAGATTTGGGGGCTTGGATTCTCGAGACTTAGTCGATTTTAATAAGGCGATGCTTTGGGGAAACAAGCTTGGAGATTGATTCAAGACTCGAATGCAATATGGAGTAAGTCTGTTAAAGGGACTCTATTTTCCTAGAGGAGATTTCTGGATAGCAAATAGAAGTCCCCGACCCTCTTGGGGATGGCAAAGCTTACTATAAGGGAGAAACTCAATCAAGCCAGAGCTTAAGGCCCCGTTTGGTAACCATCCAAACATGGCAAAATTCCCGATTCTTTGTTCCCAGAATCGGTTTGGGCCTAGAATCGCGTTTGGTAAAATTTTTATTTCTGGAACAAATTTGTTCCCGAGAACAGATTGTGAATAGAATCAAGAACAAAAAAAAAGTTGTTTCTTGTTCCGGGAACGAATTTGAGAATCAAAATCAAGAACTTTTTTTCTTCCCTTCGGCCATCTTGCGACCGCCGTCCACCACCGCCTGCCACCGTTCGCTGTCTGCCGCCGCTGTCCACCGTCGCCGCCGGCCGCCTATCCGGTGAGCTCGCCAGACTAGGGCGAGGTCCGGCGAGCTCGCTGGAGGCAAGCCCAGCCACCGGTGAGGCTCGGCCTGGCCGGGGCCGGGTAGGGCTAGGCAAGCCTTGTGACCCCTAGCCCCACCTGGGGCCGGCGAGGCTCACCCGGCCTCGCCGAGGCTCGCCCGGCCACCGGCGAGGCTCACCCAGCCCCGCCGGTGGCTCCGGCGCCCTCGCCCGGCCCGGCGAGGCCGGCTGGCCACCGGCGGGGCTCGGCCTTGCCAACTCGGGTGAGGCCGAGCCTCGCCCGGTTGTCGGCGAGGCTCGGTCGATGACGGCCGGCCTCGGCGAGGGCCGGCGACGCTCCTAAGTGAGGTTGCCGGCCCTCGTCTAGCCGGCGCCGGTCCGGGACCGGCCACAAGAAGAAGAAGAAGATGAGAAAAAGGAAAAACAGAAAAGAAAAAAGGAAAAAAAGAAAAAAGGAAAAAGAAAAGGAAAAAATGAAAAAGAAAAGAAAAAAGGAAAAAGTAAAAAAATTATTTAAAAATTAAAAGAAATTGATTTGGAACAGTAATTAATGAGCACGATACCAAACGCAATTCTATTCCGTAAATCGAAATTTTGGACAATTCACAAACGGCTTAAAATGTTTAGAATCGCTTCCGTAAATGTAATAAAAAAGAATCGCTTTGATCGAATTTACTCCCGAAAACAGAATCGTTACCAAACGCGTCCTAAATGGGAGGTGGGTGATGGGAAAAAGATCAGAATCAGAGAAGATAAATGGCTACAGTCAGGCAAGATTGGAGGTCCCGCAAACAAAAACGACCCTCAGTTGGTAGCTGAACTAATAAACCATGATGAGAGAGGTTGGAATTTCCCTTTGTTTTGAGGAAAGAGTTGTACAAGAAATTTTAGCAATGCCGTTGAGCTTTACACCCGGACCAGCTAAAGTCATATGGACAGCAAATAACTAAGGCTCCTATATGGTCAAAAGTGGATACAACAAGCTTTGCAACTCAGGCAAACAACAGCAGGAAAATCAACCATCCACCTTATACCAGCCACCAAAAAAACTATGGATAGAAATCTGGAAGCTTCAAACCTATCCTAAAGTCAGGTTCCTTTTGTGGAGTGCGTGTAACAGCGCCTTGCCCACAAAGGAGAACTTATATAAAATGGAAATGTTACCTGATCCGGTATGTCCCTTATGTAACCAAGCACCTGAATCGACGGAACATGTCTTCATCAAATGTCCCTGGACAGAGTGTGTATGGTCGGATCAGAGGGTACAAGCTAGCATATCCCCTTAAATATGCAATAGAATGGATAGATGGGTTTGGGAAAACCTTACTGTGAGAGCTACCAAAGAATCCAAAGCCCTCTTAGCTAAAATGGTTTGGCGAATCTAGAAAGAGCGGTACAAATTCATTTTTCAAGTGAAAAAATCAAACCCGAGTTTAATCATCGATGAAGCCATCAACACGGTTCACTTGGTTGAGAAGTATGGAAAGAAAAACCTTACCTGTGATGAAGAGCAACAAACTGCAGTAGTGGGTGAACCAAACTCAGCTCGGATCGGCTACAGGTTGAATAGCGATTGCGCCTGGAATAGCTCGATGATGGAGGGGTTTGCTGCGGTGATCTGTAGAAGTGCCGAGGGTGTGCTGCTGGATGGGTTTGTGAAGAATTTGGTCGCTCCATTAGCAGACATCGCTGAAGCCCTAGCTGTTCGTGAAGGCTTGAGGTGGCTTCAATAGAAACTGAAGGAAGGAGATCCACGAACTGGTTTGGTACTTGCTGAACCTCAATCAGTACTTTTAACTACAGACAGCTTATCTACATTTGACTTCATTATGGGCTGGTCTGCAGTTCCTTGGGCTTCTAAATCCATCATCTATGATTGCATAAATCTGTTGGGCTAGCTTAATGGTGTCAGGATCCACTATAAACCGATGGATTATAACAAGGCGGCCGATTGGGTTGCTAAGGCCCACGGCGCCGGCACTCTTCCGATAGATTAGATTAAAACCCCCCTCATTCCCTTTGGTTAATCTTATGTTCGGACCTCGAATCCTCTTGTAATTTGTCTACTTCGGTTTGAGTAATGCATATTCCTTTTTCAACCAAAAAAAAAAAAAAAAAAAAACAAATAACAGGGTATGCAATTTTTATGAAGCGCTTCAACTAAATCAGTCAGTCGACGCAGTCTATGGTCAGGACATATTCCTCTTCTCTCATCAATCAAGAGAGTTGCCCGAGAAAATCAAAGTTCTCGACATCAAGTTCCAGATAACGTGTCGTGCTCTGCACTGCAAAAGTCGACGGAAAAGCAACCTGAACCCGCTCAGATGTGAGAGGGGGCCGAAATCCGTAGGCAGAGCGGAAGCACATGAAGCATTTCATATGAGCAGCACTATCAACGAGCTGCCGTACAACCTAAAACGTTCTCAACTATGAATACGACGCATGACCTTAGGTCCCAGGATCGAAACCCGGCTTTGATAGAAGGGTAGTTTCCGACAAGTCACCATCCCTTTTTTTTCTTTATATTTCCTCTCTCTCTCTCTCTCTCTCTCGCATGCCTATGTTTTGCCTATGTTTTGGAGATGAGAGCCTCTGGAGGTAGCTGCTACGTCATCATCAGCAACAGGTCTGAAATCACTTGTCACTGCCCAAGTTTCATGGCAGCAACTGGCATTTGAACTTGGGAGGATTTGTTGTTGGTCTCGTCTCATCCCGCGAAAATGCATGGCGAAGCAGAACTAGATTGAATTCCGACGTACCGAGACCCGAGTTAACTACGCACCCGATGTGCACCGACCAAGCATTCGTGGATGAATGTCCCTCTGTCTGGCTTCAAATGCTTTTAAATTTCAAAATCCGCAAGATGATTCGAGGAATGATGTCTGTTGTGATCTGTGTTTCCTATCTCGCTACGGACGTTGTCCAGCAGCTGGGCTGATCAGTTTCAAATGTTTAGAAACCTGGACCTGTGGATCGTTCCCTAACGAGCACAAACCAAGAATAAGAGAAGAGATTACTGTTGGGATTCCTTATATTCAAAGCCCTCACACACATGTATTTAAGATCATGTGAACCTATCACATATGATAAGCACTCACATCGATGTCAACTTTTTAAGTGTCGACAGATTATTCATTTGTTCGAGTCCGGCTTGCAAGATTCATAAAAGGTCAAGACGTATAAGAGAATGCAATCTATTTTTCTTTCCTTCTGATTCTGTCGATCAAGAGGCATCCAAAACCACCAGATTCAGTGCTGGCTTCTCATTGCATATAAACATTACATATTACACTTGGATTGACATCCCACAGAAACCCGGGATTTGCTCTCCTAATTAACTCCCATATGCCGATGTAAAAAACGGTGCTACCCCGATGGTCTTCGTCCTCAAGATCTTTCTCGCAAGTATTCCCCACTCGGTCTTGTCCTTCTTGTTCTGTTGGTTGATCCTGTCCTTGAAGTTCCTACAAAATGGAAAAACTTCTATTTAGTAAAGACTTTGATTGACATTACAATGTTTTCCATTAGATCGAAAACATGCAAAAGTTCAGAGTGAAACGACAGTTTCAGAACCAAGTGAACACGAGGGTTTCTGTAAACAAAACATGTGCCTACATAATTATGTCCAAAATGCAAGAGAAAACCTTCGCACGTAAGGGCCATACCTGCACAAAGGGACTCGGCAAATGTCTGAATTGGCGCACAGACGGAAGTGCAGCTCCAACAGCTGCCACATTCATTTGCAGTGGATGCAGCCGCCCGGAACCTGTAACTTCCCGCCCGCAAAATGGCGCACAAGCGATTCTAGGCCCTTGCAAGCCTCGAAGCTGCACAGCGGCTGGTCCTTCTTGAAGACTTTGTCATGGGGCCCAATTATCCGACACCTGTCTCTACAAATATGAACTAGAGCCTCCATCGCTCCATATAGTTGCAGATAGATCTCACTCTCATTCTTCCTCCTGATCCTCTCCTTTGTTTGCTGCAATAGTAGATCTCATATTAATTTTCCTTTCTGTTCTCTTTTCTAATAGAACCAGAAAGTAGGGAAAAGAATTTTGTTACGACAGCAATAAGTTCCAATGCTTACGTTGTCTTCATCAGTGACGCACTCTAGGAGCTCTTTTTCTAGTAAGGGAGAACTCTGCTTCATCGCAGCCCATCCTTTGGTGGCTGACACATCCTTGAAGTTCTTCACGATCATGCGGTGACAGATGAAGCTAAGACAAGGAGCATCACAGAGCAACGCAAGCTGAAAGATGTCAATGACGTTCTCCATGTTAAGTAGACCCTGCTTGAGTTGCTGCTCGCAAATTTGCTTGAGTCGAAGAGCCACGAACCAGTGTGAGAGCACCAGTAAAGGGACCACGAACTCAGCCATGTCTTGGTTTTGATAACTGCACATGAAACACAAGCAATGATTAGCATGGAATACTGCAAGTAGCAAGTCTAAAATATTTCTACTATCCTTGAAGCGGCAGCGAGGGTGATACATTCACCAGGATGAGTACAAGAATCGAACAGAAACATGAATGGCTGTGGCCAAGTCCTCTCCGATGGTAGCCGCTGGACCTTCCCTGCGGCTGTGGCGGTGGCCACCAGAGAGGTCTTGGCCAAGCTGTGGTGTGAGTTTTTCTTTTAAAATAAACTTTAACTTTTATTTATTTATTTTTAATCTAATTTAGTTTTAACTTTTTAAAATTTTTTTGACATGGGATTTGGTGGGAACCACATCATCGCCACGTCTTAAGAAAGTAACAAAATAAGACACGTTAGCATTTTCCATTAGCCAAATTGGATAGAGTTCATGGAAAGACTCAATTAAACCAATTTGACAAGTTTTTGCATTTTTATAAGTTTTATAACTTAGTTGTACTTTTGTGATAAGTTTTATGACTTTTAGTGCATATATCCCAGAACTTAGAACTAAAAAGTTGTTCATGTGTCTAATTGAGTAGATTGGAAAGTTCAGGGACCAAATACCAAAGTTTGGGGGCCTATATTAGGTAATAAATCCGACAAGGTCGGCCTTGGCCTACAAAACTGTTTTCAATTGAGTCCTTGTAAAAACCTGCAATTATCACATAGTTCAGGGGCTTATGTGCAAAAAAATCCAAACATAAAAGTTGTTATTAACAGACTGATCTAACTCGCTATAAAATTTGGAGGTATTTTTGAAATTTCCAAATATTTTTTCCGTATTTTACAAAACTACGACATATTTCGGGCCAAAACTGGAGCAATGCTGATTCCAGGTCAATTTCGGATCTTTCAGGTAAAAACTGGGTCAAGTGTTCTTAATGACCTTTGAAATACACATCATAAGCTTTCCTATGACAGCTGGATCAAGTGAATTGGAGTTTATTTAATGGGCCACTTGAAGTAAAACTTAATTGCTCATAATCAGTAAAAATGAACAAGTGATCCAATCATTGGCTCACAATTTGATTGTTGATTCCCCAAGGCTAATTATCTTAAATTGTATGTGATTGTTAGATTGTATGCTTAGGGCCGATGCATAACTTGATGCGTAGTTTAGATGGTATGATTAGGTTAGTGGTTAATGATGTTGTTCATTGCTTTTGTATGCAAATGGTGGTCATTTATCATTAATCTCAATTAATGAACCCTAGTCAATTAATGTTAAAATATGTCTCGAGTTTAAGCCTGAAGTGAATTGCTGAATTTTGAAAATAAATTAGTTGTGGATAAGGAAATATTCCTATCATTCAAGCGGAGATTGGCAAGGAAAATCAAAAGGGAAAGTCAGAATTTTGACTTGGATAAAAGATGCACCCGTCAACTTCCTCAGCCAAGAGAGGAAACAAATAGAAAAAAACGAGAAGGGAATATAAGCTTGATTAAAGGAAGTTGGACTTCCTAATTTGACTTGGCTTGGGACTTTCTCCTTTTGACCGAGGCGGTGCACGTACAAGATTTGTGGGTTGTTTTTCGTTAGCTGAAGACGCGAACAATTGAAGCAACGCGCGAGTGCTTGGTGTTCCGTAGTTGTTGATGCAAGCAATCTTGAAGCACCAAATATCGAATGCTTGAAAGTGGGCTTGTTGTTTTTCATTCGTGCAATTACATCCGAGAAGAATTAGTGTTTGTAGCTGATTAAATCTTTTGGTAAGATTTGCATGTAATTCCTTCGTGAGATTAAGAGATTATTTCTTGAGGAATTTCGGAGCTAAACACTGCGTGCATTATTGGATGTAATTGGGGCTTCGGAAACACCGAGAGAGTGTTTGAGTAACTTGAGTGTGTAATCTCCTTGTATCGTTTGATCTATAGTGAAATTTGTTGTTACTCTCCCCGTAGACGTAGGTCTTTACAACTAAACCACGTAAATCTGGTGTCCAATTTATTTTCTTCTTCTGTCTATATTATTGTTCAATCACTTGTCCTATCGGAACAATTAAGAAGTGTGTCGTGACCTAAATTTCGGTGCACCACCTAAAATTAGGCTAATAGACTACTAAGTCTAACTTAGCTCGGGCTCTCCCAAGCCCATACTAATTCGCAACTGAGGTTCAAATATCTAGCATGCAAAAAGGAGTCGCCACTAATCAGTTAAGGTAGGTCAATTAGACATCTAAGTAAAATAATGGGAGAATTATTTTACTTCTACGAATTAGAGACTTTGGGTACAGAGACTTGGTTACACTAGACTTTTCTAGTGCCTTTTCGGTACCTTTCTCTTTTAATTTTGAAAAATGTTTTGCCGACAGCTTGAATTAATTTTAATTCACTTCTCTAACATGTGAGGTGATCATGCGGATGTGCAAACCACCAATTCAACACCCGAGATAAAGTAATGAATAAATTGCAAAACTTACCTCATAACAACGAAAGCATCTCGTAATGTTAGATCGTAATTCTCATCAATAGTCCTAGATATGATTTCTAATTAACACGCAATTTTTTTTTCGCTTATTTAATTAGAATCATGCAATGCATGCTACTAATCTAACATGAAATGATATGACCTGGCAATATGACTTAAGTTATATGACATAAATAAGCATGCAGTCTATTCTAAAGACTCGAGATAAATTTATTCTAAAAAAAATTATTTTTTTGTATTTTCCATGAGATTCGAAATTAAAGAAATGCAACAATGAAATACGCAATCTAAATTAACTAAGGGGATGCATGACAAACCAGAATTTCTATTCCGAAACAATTTTTCTATTCCGCACTGCTTTTGGAATAGAAATCCGTTTTTAACATTATTTCATTTTTCTATTTCTAAAATAGATTCTTGTTTCGAAATAGGTTTGGAATAAAAATCGAAGCTAAAATTTTCTACTTCTCTATTTCTAGAATAGAAATCGAAATAAAAGTTCTTCTCATCGTTCGTCAATCGGTCCTTTTTATCCGTCGCCGCCGACCACCGGCTCGTAGGTTGCTCGCCGCCACCGCCCGGCGCGCGATCCCCGGCCGTCCATCACTACCGATCGCCGGTCCACCGCCGTCCAAAATGAAGAAATTTTGTGTCGTTATCAAACGAATTTCTATTTTTAGAGTAGAAATTTTATGTCGTTATCAAACGGTTATTTTTGCTTAGAAACTCTTCTAAAAATAGAAATAGAAAAATCTATTTATGTTCCGAAGCTATTTCTGAACAAAATGGTCATGCGCGCCTAAATGACCTAGTTCTAATGATGCGCAATTTCTAACTAAATGAACCTAGCAACAATCACTAGATGACTGGCGTTTTGCATGAATCTAATTCTAGATGACTTGGGCATGACCATTTTTTTGTATTTTTTTAATGAAAATTCGTAATTAAATCACTAAAAAAATACAAATCTAACTAAAGTGAAATGCTATCTATTCTAAATGCCTTCTAAACATGTATTTTTAAAATAACTAACCTATCATGGAATCAATTCTAATCTACATGATGCAAATGCAATTTTTTTTGTATTTTCGGGATAAATAGAACAATTAAGAAATAAACATCAAATCATCCATGATCATAAAAATGATATCCACCACTCGAATTGAATTCAAACTTGACTATTTCGCTAATAAAATCGATAAATTGATCTTAAGCCTTAAAGATCAATATATCAATTTTACTCTCGCGTGAATAATTATTCCATCTAAAGCCTTATAGATAGAATAAAAATTCATGCGGTTGCGAATTGGATGCTACATCATGGAATTTCAATCATGCATTGGAAAATAAATCAAACAAAGAGATAGAATAATCAAAAACACTAAAACAACATAAAGTAAATCTACCAAACAAATAAACTAAATCTAATAAATCTACCTAATAAAATAAAATAGATATATACCTAAATTTGAATCTTTTCAAAAAATCCAATAGGTAGAATGGACCAACGGTGGGCGCGGCACGGCTCTAGGGCAATGGTTGTGGTGGTATCTCGGCCGTGCAGAGCTCCGGCGAGGCAAAGAGGACCAGATATACTGGGCAATTACGGTGCTCGACCAGGAACCGGTGAAAATCGTCAATTACTCATTAGTCGCTCACCCAGAAACCTGCAAAAACGGACATCGAGAATTTAAGGAACAACGAGGCTTTGCTGGTGATATCAAGCTGTAGAAAGTGCTGCATGGGACGATGGCTTGAACGGGTAGCAGCTGAAGTCAACTCTTGTCTTTTCCTCTTAAAGCTTGGACCAACAAATAGTGCGCTCCCAAATTCTGGCACTTGCGAATTTGCTGGATGTTGCTGAAGGTCACACCAAGTCACGATCTTCGCGAGTCAATCTGCAAATAATTCACCGAAGAGTTCAAAGAATTTGAGCCAGGTTTGCTGACATGTCAACCGGAGCCATGCACGATGAAACACAGCGCTGCAAACGCTGCGAGAGGTGAAAAACAAAAGCTCGGTTGGAGTGGGTGACGCTCGATGGCTTCGGGGCACAACAAAATTATCGACATTGGCTCAAGCTGTCGCGGGATGAGGCAGCGGGCTCGATCGTCATCGCAGATAGTAGCAAGGATGTCGTAGGACGGCGTCATGAGGATCTCCTGGGTTTGTTGCGGGGCAGCGAGCACGGGCAGCAACAACTCGTTGGGGCGGTGTCGAGTGGTAACAGGCTCTTCGGCACGGCGAGCAGCGGTTAGTGGACTTGCGGGTTAACCCTGCGATGGCGAGCTATGATAGTCCACGAGATGGCTACGGATCTCGTCAACACTGGACTGGATTCTCGAAGTGGGATGATTGGCGGTGCTGTCTCAAGAAAAGAAGAATCCGCTGGAACTTCGTTGGACACGCTACGAGAGATTAAGACTAAGGAAGATACGTGGTAAAATCCCCTGAGCCTTTTCTTTTCCCTCTCCACGTGATCAAAAAGTGGCCATCTTCTTTGTGGCAGAGCAAATGTGTTCTCCCTGTTTTGGCCGTGAGTATTATTCAAGCTCTGCACTCACGATTTCTCTTGATCCATGTACAGGACCTCTCTGCTTTGTTTCTCCTCATGTGTATCTCTACGTACTCGAATTTTAATTGCTGCCTCTCACCGTGGAGAACGTGAGTTCTCTTTTTGTGTCTGTGTATTCTCAATTGTGTGGCCTCCTCAAAACCCTACACGTATTAAAATATATTTATAGGCCACGGATTAGGGTTTTTAATTTTCCAAAATCATATCCACAAAAATTTCTTTTCCAAACGCAATATTTGTCTTTCCAAACGCAATATTTGCTTTTGAATTTAAATATCACAAAGATAAATCTGTAAAAATCTCTCTAAAGATACGGGCTTGGGCCAATTGGCTCTCTTCGTGAGCTTAGCCCGACTCGTCAAATTAAAGTTTCTGAAGCATCGATTCGAACCTATCCGTCACCGGCCCAATGTAAATGCAAATTAAAAATAAATGCACCTAAAACTATATATTATGCAATTAACTATTTTTTCAGGGATAAAATTAACCCCTAATTTTTTAATGCAATAAATGACTAAACGGATCGCCAAAATTTAGGTGTCAACAAAGTGGAATGGGATAATCAAAATGCATGATCAACTCCAAAGTCGATTCCAAGGCAAATCGAATGATGGTCCAATGTGAATGTTGCTAATGCTTCGCATGGTTAGAGTGCATGTTATGAATTGTATGGATGAATAAATGAATGTCCAAGCCGACACTTGACGGGACATGGTCAAAGATGGCGGTCTAAGGAGACGGTGGCTAATGGCGAGTCGATGGCAATGGTGAAAGACTGATGTCTATTCCGATCTTATCTTTGTTATAGTTCGTTTAGTTTAGTTAATCATTCTTAGGATTAGCTTGAATTTCAATTTCAATTCTCAAAAAAATAAAAAAATCAACTTAAACTTGGCCTTATTTTTAAACAAATAGCTTAGGCTTAGCTATAATCAATCAAATAGAATTAGGCTCGCCTTAGCTTTTCAATAGCAAGCTTCTGAGGATTCATGTCTTAAGACTTAACAACAAGGCCATGTAATAATTTACTAGCTGCTTTCAATTCATTGTGTTTTTACTTTCCATACCGTGTTTGAACAAATTGAGTGTTAGTCGTTTTCCTAGATTAGGAGAGGCTTAGTTTAGAATCTCAATGAACTCCCTACAAGAACATATGCATAGACACCTAGTGGATTAATACCTTTAGGATCACATAAGGTAAACCAAGATTGCATGTAACATCCTTGATTCCGACCTCGTAAGGATCGGCCATAAGGTCTTAAAAGGATCGATCATGGGCCATTGGTCATGGATTGATCGGTTCGATCGGCCAGGAATCACGGACCAGTCATAATTGATCGACCAATCGACCGGTCACGAATTGGTCGAGGTGTCGGCCATGAATTCTACTGACCTTACCAATAGGATTGGATCACCAGCTCATAAGATAACCTTTTGATCATGAAGATTGGTCACGGGATGATTTTGGATCTGCGGATGGTCATGGGTCAATCCGACCAGTCGTAGTTTCTAGTTGTGGGTAATTTTGTCTGGTTATGCACTGATACACGGACGATCCAAATTGATCAAATGCGACCGTCTTCCGACCAAAAATGCATCGTTCCCTATTTAATTCTTAGTGATCATAATGGAATCTCGAATTGGTGATGTCCAATCATGGATTGATAATGCACCAACCATGAACCCTACTGGTGGATTAGGTGCCGATAGGAATGAGCCCAAGGATAGACTTGGTTATTCAATCACTAATTCTAAGATCCATGAGTGCCTTAGCTTAGTGCTAGGCCATGGGTAACCTTAGGATTGGTCTCGAACTGATCAAAGGACAACCAACTCTATTGGTCGACCGACCGTCCAAAAAATAGTTTGGGCAAATATGGGGCGTGGTGGCCAAACATTGGGTGTACGTGATTTGATTCTTCGAGGTCTACCTAATGATCCATTCTCCAGTCCCAGAACTAACTTAGATGATAGAATTTTCTAGACCGCCTTATTAATGAAGAAAAAAACAAAAGTATGGAAAATTCTAGAAACCCTTCATTAAATGAAGGGGTGAGTTGTTCTTGGAATGGTCAAAAGTAATGATGGCGGCCAAAATATCTTTGAAGATTCTAGAGAAAGGCAGCACACAAGTGGACCAATTAGAGAGCGATACACAAGCCCTCATTAATGATTGAAGTTTCTAGAAATTGCCAAGTTGGCAACTATGGCACCATTCTTATCCAACTCCATTAAATGTTCATTAAATGCGGGGTATAGGTGGACAAATGGAAGAGTGAAACGCGAGCCATCATCAATGACGCCTATAAGCTAGAATGCCAACTAAGATCTTTTAGCTATGCCACCTCATTCTTTTAGGTGCAATTAGGCTTGCCAACTAAGGACTTTAGGTGGGACACCTGGAAAATTTAGAGTGGACCATTTGGCTTGGTAATGATGGCTTAAGATTTGCCTTGGAGAAGAAGTTGGTGACTTATGCTTAGGTGTCCTTTAGAATCTTAGCTTATGATGAGCTTAAAAGTAGCCTTGGTGAGTAAGGCAAAGGCCAAGCAATCAAGAGAGGACATTAGGCATCAAATGGACTTATGTGTCCCTTAGGACCATAGGCACATTATGGGCCTAAATTGAGCCTTGGAGAGCAAGTCAATAAGTGGTCCAATAAGAAGATGGCAAGTGTTCTCTTAGGACCCTAGGCGTGCCACCTTGCAAACAAGCCTTGCCACCTTGATAGCATAGTCGTGCCACTTAAAGAAATGTGATGAGGTTTGAAACTATAAATAGGGGAACCACCCCATTCATTTTTACCTTGAGCCATCTTCTCCCCTCTTGCCCTTTACACACCATTTTTCTGCTTCTCTCGACCTTTCACCATCACCCCTCATCAAGTAATTCAAGCTAGTGCTGGAGGTTCATTCAAGTAAGTAAGATCCCTATGTCTCATCGAGGGCGGTAGTCTTCAGTTTCAAGTCTACTCAAGTGCTCACCCATCAAGCCATGGGTAGGATGTTAGATCTTTTGTATGGTTTTGCTCATGTTTGTGCTTGAATGTGTGCTTGAGTTGTTCATGTCCAGAATGAGGCCAAGGTTCATTCAAGTTGAGTTCATTGCAAGGCAAGGTTGCCTTAAGCCATAAAGCCTTGGTTTCGGCCTAAATAGGATGCCAGGTCCAAGCTTCGCTTGGTGCGGGAATCGCCTAAGGCTGCAAGGTCCTAAGTCGACATTGAGGAGTGTCGATCTTATGCCTTGATCGGTACGGGGATTGCCAAATCCACGAGGTCTTGGTAAGGCACCCAGCATGCCGATTTCCATAGTTTAAATGGACACAAGGACTTTGTGCTTAGCGTTGAATGAAATAGTGAGCCGAGGGTCATTCTTGATACATGTGTATTCACGTTGGGTTGGAGCTGAGGTCCGTTAAGCTTGCGATCGTCACTTAAGTGAGGTGTACCCAAGCCTCGAGGTCTTGGATCGGTATTGAGGCGTGCCATCCCGAGCCTTGTCCGGTGTGGGGATCGGCGCTAAGTGACTGATTCAAGTTACGGATCAAACATCATTCCCGACATATGTATTAGTGAAGTATAAGAATTCATGATACACACGAATGAATGAGCACGCCTTCGGGTTATGCATGTGTTGGCCAAGAGAAAATATAAGAACTGGCTTGTATGATGCATTTATGCATGAACTTAAAGAGGAAAAAGCGCTCATCGCCACACAATAGTGGCGGCGATCCCTCGTTCATTGAACGAGATGCATTAGTTGAGCCAGGATGCCTGGTTGAGCTAGGATGCTTGGGTCTTGAACCCGGAAGCCTCGGGAAGCTAGCCCCAAGAAGCCTCGGTTGAGCCGAGATGCCTTGGTCGAGCTGAGATGCCTTGGTCGAGCCAGGAAGCCCAGCAAGAAGCTGGAAGCCCTGATTGAGCTGAGAGGGCTTGGTCAAGTCAGGACGGCGCTAAATGAATCTATATGAGTGCCGGTATATGCATAAGTATGATATGTTGATATATTTTTTGATAAGCCAAAGGTAAGTATGCATTGAAGTATGTTACAATGGACTTTTGCATATTTTCAATGGTAGCAACAAGTTTGCTATTGATCTGTCATCGACACTGTTGTGAGTGTTGTACTTGCTAAGCTTTGATGATGATCTAATTTCCTAATAGAGAACTAGGAATTGTACTTACTGAGTTTCCCCAAAACTCATCTGTCATCTTTCGGTCTTGTAGGAATGGAAGTCTCTCGTCAATTTTGGGAACTGCAGTCATGCTAGAGGAGATAGGATTTTCCCCGGCCTATGTGGAAAACTTGTATTGTGATGTAAAAGAAAAAAAGAGCCCATAGAGAAAGGGCTTGTAAAAGTACTGTTATAATATAAGTTATTGTGTTCAATGTGATGTATGTCCCAATCTTCCAGCTGTTGTTTGTCCGGGGAGTTGTTCGTTCACGTTTTTGCATGTGCATGATAACAAGATAAAAAGAATTGAGACAGCGATGAGCTTGGGACGTCGCGAAAATAACCCTTGCCGCTCGTGACCCTGGAGATGGAGTTGGGGTCGTGACATTGCATGATTCACCATAGAAAACAACCAACTAGTTAGGTATCAAAAGGACGCTAATAAAAATATTAATATAATTAAGTCCCCTCAAAAATTTTCTAATTACATAGAAAATGAGAAGACCATCCCACTTCTCGTTTGGGTTTTAGCCAACCCCTAGGCGACTCTTAGTAACTCTTAGGATTTAAAAAACTTTAAAAATAATCCTAACGTCATGCGATGATGGGCTCAAGAGAGCCCATGCTCTTGATGATGAACCTTTTGGATTGTTAATAAGATAATGTATTCAAACCATCTTCTAGATGAAGCGATTGAATCATCTCGAGCGAATACCTCTAAATCTATCTCATAAGGGTGGCCCCTCAAGGTGTAAGTCATGACAAAACAATGAGGTCTCTTAAGAAAAATTTATCATGAATATCATTAAGTTATTGTACAATAATCAATTTCTTTATTTGTTTTTCTATTTCTATTTTTAGAAAAATGTTTGGAACAGAAATCCTTTTAGTAATATAATTTTACTTTTTTTTTTTAATTTCTGGAACAAATATTTAGTCTAGAAATAGGTTTGGAACATGATGAGAAGTAAAAATTTTCTATTTCTTTATTTCTAGAATAGAAATGAGAAATAAAAACTTTTTTTTTTTTTTTTTATTCCTTGCCCTCTTTACTAGCTAGTCGCCCCCGGCCGTCGCCCATTGTCCACCATTCGGCATTGGTGATGCCCTCTATCCTTTGTTGTTGTCGGCCACCTCCCACCAACACTGCTTGCTATCCTCGTCGCCCATTCTGCTGTGCCGCCATCGCCCACTATCCTTGCTAACGGCCGCCAACTAGGAGGGAGATATATTGTGTCACTATCAAACGAATTATTGTTCCAAAAACAAAATTTTGTATCGTTATAAAACGCATATTTTTGCTCAGAAAATCATCTAAGGAATGAAAATAAAATAAAAAAATCAATTTTCTAACAAGAAATTGATTCTAGAAACAGAATAGTTATTACTTGCCCTAAGCTTCTCCAAACCCAACTTTCCCCAACCCAACCATTTCTTCTAGGAAATTTTCCTCTTGATAGTAACTTAATCAAGATTAGCACATATAAAATACTCTACAGGTGGCGAATTTTCCCAGCAACAATGGTCTAATGCATAGTAACGAGACACTAAAACTGACTACCGAAGTCGAAATAGTTGGTAGTCCTATGCGTGCATGTACTTGAAGTTGATTTATTTCATATTGTGTAATTTTACGAAGTGAGCATTCATTAAATTTTATTAGGAACATATGAATCATTAGCTTATTATTTCTTCGTACATTTGAATGTTGTTATGGATATGCGTAGATTATATTTTGTGTTGCATTGACAAAATTATAGCATATCGTTAGTATTATTATTATTATTTTTATCTCTAATAGTCTATCCTGGTCACACTTGTATCTAGATTAGTTCTATTATATATTTAATAGAACCTTTTCTAATTGGTTTTGGGACTTATTGTTAGAATATAAAAATTCATCTAACACTCATAAATATGCCACAGAATGTCACCAGGTTCTGATCTTATAGAAAGATTCATGTGTTTGTAAATAAATATTTCTTCTTTCTCACTTAACTCTTATTATATCTTTAATTTTAAATGCGTAAAAGATTTTTGAGAAATTATGTATTCATTCACTTCTTTCTCTTGCTAGTGTCCAAACGACATGATAATTCCATCTTGGTTTCTTTTATTTTCTTCGGCAATTGTTAAAAGGGCCATATTTTCCTATAACTCTAGTTCGAGAAAACTCCATCCAACCATTTGTTTAATTGGTGATTGCAAACATGGACATCACCCTTGTGAATTTTGATTCATTTTGCGTGAGTAATATCCATAACATGTAATTTGCAAATTAGAGGTATGCTTGGAGAAAGTTTCCTACAAGCCTCCAATCAAGGTGGAAGGGAAATGTCGTCCGTCTCCAAATTCCTTTGTTTCCTTTCTAATTAGCCCTACTAAACAATGTAAGAGAAAGAAGAGAGATCAATAAATGAAATCGGTGATATGGGCATCAATTGAGATGGAGGATTTCTATCTCATCATTGACACCTGAATTTTGGTCAATGTGTCAAACTTATAAAATTCGAAGTTGGAGATCCTAATCGCAATAGGACTCAACCTCGACCCAAAAATAATCGGGCACAGTAAGTTTTTCATATCTCCGGCCTGACTACAAAGATTCGACCCATGGAAAGCTCAGGAGCTCAGAAATAAATGGTTGGTTGTGGAGAACAACGTTCAGATTTTACGAAATAGTCAACTTGGTATTTTGACTTAAGCCGAAACCCACTGAGCATGATTCTGTAATGTGTCAACAGCCTGAAGTGAGTATATGAATTACGGAACGTCCAAGCGCGACCTGCAGGGTCTTCTCTTGCTAGTAGGACAACCGATCACGACCTTTAATCGCTCTTCACTGAGGTAAAAATACGTGGTCTGTTTTCTGATTTACTTCATACAAAACAGAGGGCGAGAATACTTGTAAAGAGGGCTTGGATAAGAAGTGGCTCATGGCTGGCTTCTAAGATGACTAGGGGATCGGAATGAATCAAATTGCACACTGAACGGGGTAGAGTTTGTCTAGGATATATATTAGAAAACTAGAATTAACTCAGAGAAACATTTTTGAAGTAATGGCAAGCTTAGCTTTGAAACTCCAAAGTTGAGCATGCTCAGGTGAGAACAATATAAGGATGAATAACCTCCTGAGAAAGAGTCCACTTGCATGCCAAAAGACAAAATTGTAAAGGTTGGTATAGGACATGCCAAAGTGGATAAATAGCTCGAGTAAGTTAAATTCAAGGTGTCGCAATAGTAGCTCCTGTTTGTGAGAGATTTAATTGTGACTGAAATTATATGGATAATCTGAACCAGTAATGTTGCTGTCGTAACAGTCTGAGTACGAATTGCTGTTTCGCTTTTGCATTTAGACTCCATGACCGAGATACCTACCACCTGCTCGATTAAATTCCTAGACCGTATTCGCTCGTTGTCTTCCAGTATTTTGGTGATTGCTGGTCTGTTTCCTGCTTCATTCGAAAGCTTTTCATGGCATGCTATACTTGTTTGCTCTGGATTCTCACATCACTGAATGTCCTTTAGTAATTGCCAATTATTCACGAGTCTCAGTTTACATTTTCTATATTCCAGTTTTGACTGGTGCGGATTGAACTTGCATTATTGATTCAGGAGTGCTCACTTCATGTTGACCAGGAGTTTCGTGGTAGGAAATTGACTCGAACATGTTTCATTTACATCGATTATTTGGCTGTACTATTTCCTTTGTTGTCTTTGTGTTTCATGTACTCCCTGAGCTGCTTCGGACACGTATGTGTGGTGGCCAGTGAAGGTCGGTGTGGATCCAGTGGCGATCAGAAAGAAGTGATCAACAGCAGAATTGGGTATATGTGGTTCTCTATGAAGCTTAGGCATATTATTCTTTGGTGGAGTGTTTGTCCGCGTTGCTCTCTTTATGAAGCTCGTGCATGCTATACCTTGGTGAGGTCTTTGTGCGCGTTGCTCTTGTGGGTTCTGGAGCAGAAATCAGCGTGTTTTGAGATGATGGACAGAAAGAAAAAATAAAAGAAAGAAAGGAGAAAAGGAGTGGGGTTGGAGAAGGATTTCGTGCTTTGGAATCCGAATAAGTATGAAAAAAAAGAAGAAGAAGAGGAAGTTCACAGTGGTGAAGTTTGTGCGTTCTGGAATATGGACCGGAAGAGGGACAGGAGAAGAATAAAAACTAAAAATAAAAAATCCAAAATTGTAAAATAAAAAAAAAGGGTAGAAAATATAGGTCTCGATTAGGTGGTTAAGTCCTATGAATGGGATTTAGTTAAATTTCTTTTTGATCATGGTCATTTAGTTTAGGAAGTTCCATTTCTTGATGTTTTGGGGCAATTTGAATTTTAGATAAATTTTTCTTAGATAAAAAAATAAAAATTTTAGAATTGTAGAAAAAGTCCAAAAAAATTAAAATTAAAATTAGAAAATTATAAGAGAACTCTGTTAATGTTATTCTCACAAAGTATGCCAAAAATTGTTACACTAGCATAGCCTTTTGAAAACTCCATCAAAATTAATTTTGCACCCTTTAAGAAGATATTTATCCTGCTTAAAATTTCCAATTTTCAAACCCTGACAACTTCATCTCTTCTTTCGATAAGCAAAACAACATTTGCCGAGCTCTTCAAAGCCCGTCTTCGCCATTTTGAGAAAATCCCTATAAGCGACGCAGGTGCTTATTCCTTCATATACTCGAAAGTTCCAAGCCGTTCCATGGAGACAAAATCTCTCTGCATGCTCCCACTAAAAGTCAGTATGATCTACAAAATTTTGATCATGTGCCTGCGCCCCAAATTTTCATCAACAAACGACATTTCTAGTCGCGAGGTAAGACTGCTCTGGACGAGCATGAATGTGTAAGTTTTTCTTCCCCACTTGATCATTATGCATATGTACGGACGGTGAAAAAGAAAATTGACAAGCTACCTTATGGAGCCCTCATCACTCTCATCGGCAAAAGAACGCTTCAAGTGCCATAACTTACGAAAGGTACACTTAAGTGCCACATTCGAAGAAAAAGCGAATCACTTGAGTGCCACTCCGGCCAAAATCCGACCAAAACATCAACGTGGCGTTTTTCCGGAAGCGCCCAAAACGACGTCATTTTGCACGCCGACGTGACCAAAACGGGCGTCGTTTAGGCTAATGTAATAAAAAAATTAAAAATTAATTAAATTAATTTTAAAATTAAATTTAGTTAAAATATTTAAAAATAATAATTTTAAAATTAAATTTAGTTGAAATATTAAAAAATAATAATTAAAAAAAAAAAGGTGGGAGGCGGCGAGGGATTAGCCCTCGGCGCCGCCGCCGGAAGGGGCCTACGACGAGGGGAGGGTCGGCGGGGTCGCCGGCCCCGCCGGGGGTCGGCGACCACGGCCGACCGGGCGGCGAGGGCTAGCGAGCCCTCGCCCGGATCCGAGGGTCGGCGGCCCTCGCCCGGCCGGGCCAAGGGCCGCCGCCCGCCGGGCGACCCTCGCGGCGGCGGCCCCTAGCCCGGCGGGCGAGGGCCGCGACCCTCCTCAGATTCGGGCGAGGGCTCGCGGCCCTCGCCCAAATCCGGCGAGGGCCGCGAGCCCTCGCCCAAATCCGTGAGGGTCGGCGGCCCTCGCCGGCCAGCCAAGGGCCACCGCCCGCCGGGGCGACCCCGGCGGGTGGCGGCCCTTGGCCCGGCAAGGGCCACCGACCCTCGCCGGATCTAGGCGAGGGCCGCGACCTCGCCCGATCTGGGCGAGGGCTCGCGAGCCCTCCGCCGGGCCGGCCGGGTCGCCACCCCCGGCCAGGGCCCGGCGACCCCGCCGACCCTCCCCCCGTCGCCGGCGGCGGGGCGGCGGCCGCCTCCCACCTTTCCTTTTTTTTTTTTAAATTTTTTTAATTATTAATTTTTTAATATTTCAACTAAATTTAATTTCAAAATTATTAGTTTAAAATATTTTAACTAAATTTAATTTTAAAATTATTATTTTTAAATATTTTAAATAAATAAATAAATTTATTTATTTATTTATTTTATTTGCCATGTCGGCCAAAATAACGTCGTTTTGGCCATGTCACACAAAACGGCGTTATTTTAAGCTCGAGTTCGCCAGAAAAGTGCCACGACATTTTAGCCGGATTTTCGCCGGGATTGGCACTCAAGTGATCTCTTTTACTCCGATTTTGGCACTTAAGTGTATCTTTCGTAAGTTATGGCACTTAAGTGTCCCTTTGGCCAAAGTTAAGGCACTCCAGGGGTCCGCGTGTCCACTCTCATCATACACGCCAAAAGGAATCAATATCTCTGATGATCTAAAAACAGAGAAAATGGTCAAATTAGAGATCCCAAAGGAGACACTCAAGAAGATTATATTGCGATTAACACCAGATGGATGGGTCAATACAAGTGATGAAATTGTCCGTATCGGACACGGTGATGATGAAGCGACCAAGAATGTGCAGAAGAAAGACTCAAGGAACGCGTCGAAAAAGCTATGGGGAAGCTCAAGTGGTGATTCGAATGCAATCAACCGCTCGCCTTCAGGAAAGTCAAAGGGAGAGCTTTTGCCAAAAAAAAAAAAAAAAAAAAAAATCACGAAGGATACTCCCGACAATACCATATGAGGAAATCAAAGAAATAAAAACCAGTTTGGCCGATACCTTTCTCGTAAGGATTGAGCAAGCCATCTTGTCCTTATAGTTTTATAATTAGGATTGAGCAAAAGAAATCACCTAAACTAGGCTAAACTCCCAAGGGATGCTGGCCCAGTTCCCTAAAATTGGAACTGGTAAAATTGGTTCGATTCTCGGTTATTGAATTTTATTTCTTTAAAACTGTTAGAGAAATAATTTCAACTCTTAATTATTAAGAATTTTCTAATTGTTGCTAAGATGCAAACATTTAGACAAAAAGCCAGAGAGGCATACTTTAGTTGGAGAAAGCTTGGTGGGTTTTATACACTTGGTGGGTTTTATACACAACTCCTCTCACATTCTTTGTATGCCTATTCGACGTGGAATTCTTGACATTCACTAAACACAACAATAGATACAAGCTAAGAGTCCTACATTGAAGGCGTTTGCATAGAATATTGGATACCACAAGAGATTAGAGAGTCCCATATTGAATAGGCACATAAAAAATGTGAGAGAAGTTGTGCATAAATGCCAAGTCATGCTCCAACTAAAGCATGCATTTCTTGGCCTTTTGGCTAAGATGAAGTACAATATTTGAAAATGTGAAGTTCACACTATTTTTGTAGCATTTGGATCTTTTAGTGAATAAAGAGCAAATGCTTCTTCTTCTTCTTCTTCTTCTTCTTTTTTTTTTTTTTTTTTTTTATATATCTTTTAAAGGGGATGGGTAAAAGATTCATCATTGGTTTCCTTGAGTTGCTCGAGAATTGGAATCGGATTGACGGTTTGGTCTGATTCTTGGTTCCTTGACTAGTCGGTCCAGTTTTTGGATTCTCAGTTCCTTGACTAGTCGGTCCGATTCCCAAATTCTCAACTCCTTGACTAGTTGATCTGATTCCTAGTCTTAGAATTGGGGATCAATCGTACAGTTCGGCTCTCGAATTCTCAGTTTCTTGGCTAGTCGGTCTAGTTCCCAATCCTAGAATTGGGGAATCGGTCCTGCTGGTTCGAATCACTATTGTAGGTGGAATCAGACTGGACCGGGAATTTGATCACCTCTAGTTATAATCCTGTGAGCCAATTCCCTAAAATCCATTCCCTCCCCAAAAGGCGATCCCGTATATTTAAGTGATCTTTGTTCTATTATCTTAATATTCTCTTCTTTTATTCCCAAGAACTGCTATTTTCATGTCTAGTTTATGAATCTCTATTGTTGTCGTGCCTTATTTATCTTGATATATCTAACGTTGACAAAACAGGGGGAGATATATGCTATGTGGTTATAAGCGTTGAGGAGATTTTCATTATGCAATTTCTATCATGTGTGACGTTATATCATATACTCTTTGGTAGATATTGAAATTTTTTATTACTGTAGAGATTAACATGTAGTTATATATGATCATTGCAGAATTCGAAAGGTTTGGATGGACAAGACATAAAGTAACATTGAGCCTTATTTTGAGTTAAATTCATCTGAGAATATGCCGTCTCTCAATATTTGTCTCAAAATGAAAACTTCTTGAAAATTCTTGAAGTTTACACTCTGTCATTCCTATTCTTCGAAATGCGATGTGTTTTTCTCTATCCTCATTGAAAATATTAAAAGGCATTAACTATTTGCTTAAGCAATTCCTTTGTGAACAAGATATCTAATTGAGCAGCAGTCTTTTACTTAGCTCAAATTCTTCATATCTTATCTACAAGTTATCATAAAAAAATGTAGAAATTGTTAGAAAAACATCCATACAAAATTTTGACGATTTCAAAACTGTCATTGATACTAATATCTACTATGATAAGTGCATATAGTATAATAATCTTGCAAATGTCAATATTTCACAAAATATTAGTAAAGACGAGAAACTAGATATTGACAATCCAGAGAATAAGTGCCGCTATGACCATTAGCTTTGGAAGTACTAAAGTCAATCTAATGTTCTTGGAGGTCTTTGGAGATTGATAAAGTCAAAATGATCATTGGTCTTAAAATCGCGCATCATTTTGTGAGTATTGTCATTGAAGATTGTCGACCAACTTGCTAATAATCTGCACATGCTGATGATGAGTTTCAGATCGTACTCATATCGTGTCACAGGTGATCATGGTGAATTATTCATCTAAATATGATCATTGATGGTACAGAAAATGAGCCATTAAAAGTTTGAAATTCGTAGCAAGAAAATAGGAAGAGAAATCAATAAAGCAGCCAACAAGGGAGTGCATGACAATTGACAACTGCCTATTTGTATTCCGTAAACAATTTTTTTTATTCCTCTTTACCAAAAAAATAATTTTTCTATTCTAGACTTATTTCTAGAATAGAATTTCGTTTGATAAACCTATTCTATTTTTCTATTTCTGAAATAGATTCTTGTTATAAAAATATGTTTAGAATAGAAATCAAAAATAGAAATTTTTACTTTTCTATTTCTAGAACGAAATGAGAAATAAAAATTATTCTCATCGTTCATCAACCGGTCTTTCATTTGTCGCCGCGACCATCGTTCATTGGTCGCCCGCCGCGGCCGGCGGCGGCGGCCGGCCGTCGGTCGCCACCGGTCGTCGGTTCGCCACCATCCGAAGAGAAAAAATATTGTGTTGTTATCAAACGAATTTCTATTTTTAGAGTAGAAATTTTGTGTCGTTATCAAACGGTTATTTTTGCTTAGAAACTCTTCTAGAAATAGAAATAGAAAAATATATTTCTCTTCCAAAACTTATTTCTTGAACAAAATGGTTATCATTCACCTCCCAAATTTTCACATCAGACCAAGAATTAATGAAGTGATAATTGCAGCAAATTCTATTTTAGGAAACTTACAAATGAGAGAAAATGATTGTACGGGTAATATCAATTTTGGCAAGGGTCTCCACCTACTCTCAAATGGCTAACTTGATCTTTTTTAGAGTCTCCAATAGATTGATTGAAGACTTCTATATAAAGAGGATCAGCGAAAGTGGAAAGAGATTAGAAGTGGGAACTATTGATAATAAGGTAATTGCACTTCATTGTTTGAAACCATAAATCTTCTTCGTGCTTTATTTGATATGGTTTCCGTACCCCATTGTAATTGCAGATATTCAAGTGATAAGTGTAAGAACAGTCGCTATATTTTGATAGTGTGATATCATTTGAAAGGAACATCATTTCATAATTTGCATTGCTAATTATTAGTAGAATCTTTCCGTGTTAAAATGTCATTATTTGGAGAGTATACGTGGATTTGGGAATAAAGCTCAAATTCATTATAGATTGCTATGTGCTTTACTTTTTTCAGTTCATCACCTCTGTTCATTGTCTTCACATTTGCTGATTTCTTAATCTCATTTTATTGGTTTGCTCAAAAAAAAAAAAAAATCTCATTTTATTGGTTATTGCTTTTGACATATTTGGCGAAAGCTTTCATAAATTTTTTAATCAATCTATGCAAACATTAGGCCCAACAAAATATATCATCTTTTTAATTTACAGGTGAGCATGATTTCAAAGAAGAATTTAGAAATGAAAAACTGATTGAGGAAACCTATCAGGTTTCAAGTTTCAGAATATACTTCAGGTTTAAAAAAGATGAAGAACTTGCAGCAGCGCACCCCCAATAATAGAAGCAGTCTCGTCCATCGTCATTGCGTAACCCTACCATCTCAAGGCAAGCGCAAAAAAGGAAGCTGAAAGCTCCTCCCCTGCCGCCGCCTCGTCAATCGTCACGCCATTCCTCAAGCGCAGAGTTCTCTTCTTCGCTAACATTCGATCGTCAAATCAAAACTTGGTTCTCTCCGAGAGTTAATCGATGGAAGCAAAGCAAGTCCCACACACCTCGTCTCGCTGGTTGGGATCTGAAAGAAATGCGTAAGCAAACCTCATTTTTGTTCGCCCATTCTCATGAACAAATTCGCATGCTGGCGATAGAATGCTTGTGGATCTGCGTTTTCCGCTGCCGATGTCGGACGATGTGTTTTCATATGACATTGATCGGGATTCGTCTCTTCTTTTTGATGTCTCGCGTGATGTAGGTATGTGTATGTGAAGGGCACGTCTGTCTTGGCACTCAAGTACAGGGATGGGATTCTAATGGCTGCCGATGTGGGAGGTTAGGTTCTTTGCTTCATCAGTTTTGCGATTCCCGGATGCTAATGCACTTTGTTTTGCACATTGTGGGATTTTTGCTCGGAGGAAACTTAGGTTCTCTTGTCTGTGTTAGGGAATTAGATATCTAACAAGCCCCTAGAATCATGATTAAGAGGTTTGAGTCGTTTTTGAATGAGTTTAAGATGTGCGATTTTTGTTGCTTCCTGAGATGATTGAGGAATTAAGGTTAATTTCTCGGTTGACCAAGTATCTCTGAAGAAATGCAGGAACATCCAGAAGAAGAGTCTGAGCAAACTCATCGTAACAATTGGATTAATTATCGTGTGCCATGGAAATTAGGAATATATGTGGTTCTCCAATGGCATTGTCTTAAATTTGGAATTGTTGGATATTATTAGTTGATCTTTTCTGGGTTAAATTATTCGAAGCGAGTGCAAAAGGCTGTTTGTCAATTTTTAATGTTTTTGAAAATCATTGCTACTGACTGTCAATTTGAGGTGTCTAAAGGTAGACTGGTTTCCAATGCATTGAGATGGTCTTGTTGTCCCATTTATGGATAGAGATGATTCTGTCAGTATTTGATTGACTTGTATCAGTGTTCCAGTTACTATGATTGGTTGTTGCTTATGCAGACAGGTGCTGATTCACCTATCTTTTAAATAACACAATTGTTTTTCTGAACAGATGCCTAACTTTTGATTTTTTTTTTTAATTTGTTTTTGAGGAAAATTTTAGTTCTATGTTTTCCATGTTGAAATATGAGAATTTGGATTAATTTTTATGCAAAAGCTTGATGCTTATGCTTTTCAAGAGAAAATCGGTTGCTGAATGTCTTGTTTTGGCGGTACCCGCCTGCTGTCGCATTTCAAGGAAAATCAGAAAAGCTGTTTACAGCTGCACTTCTCCTTTTGCTCTAGCATGTTATTTATCTGCTCATTATGAACATTAGTCTTCATTGGCCATGCTAGAAGGAAGGATTCTACTGCTTGCATACTTTCTTCCGTCTCAATTATTTCTACCTAGTGAACTTATCATAACTACATTACTTTCAAAGTTCTTTAACTTTAGATAGTATGGTGATCTTGGAACTAATTTCCACTTGTTGTTTGTTTGCATGTTCTTGTAACATGGATATAGCATCCTACATTCTCCTTAATTGTGACTACGTTAGTGTTCTGGTTATCTCGGTGTTCTGATAGTGACAAATATTTCACAGGTTCTTGTGGATCCACCTTGGCATACAAAAATATTGAGCGAATAAAGTCTTTTGGAAAACATTGTCTCCTGGGTGCGAGTGGAGAGATAAGTGATTTTCAGGAGATATCGCGTAACCTCGATATACTGATGTATGCATCAATTGATTAAGATTACAAGTAGCAATTTTTTTCTTTTTTTTTCTGCTGAGTATTTGTTACTCTCCTTCTCTAACTTTGAGGCTGCTTCTGACCAAGGTGTTTGATTCTGGGTTCTGTTGTTGCAGTTTTTACGACAATGCATGGGATGATGGGAATTCATTGGGGCCCAAAGAGGTGCATAATTGTCTGACTGGGGTAATGTATGATAAATGGAACAAGTTCAACCCATTGTGCAACTCACTAGTTCTAGGCGGAGTTAAGGATGGAGAAAAGTATCTTGGCGTGGTGGGTCTTGACCCTGGGTGAGATTCATTTGACTTTTCAGCATGTAGTCGAATTCTCATTCACTTGTCCTGCAATTTTATCGAGGTTAGCATGATGGGTGAGAAATCCGAATGTAACTATGTGGCCATTGAGACTGGCAATCACCTCGCACTGCCAATTCTTCGCAATGAGTGGAACGAGAACTTGAGTTTTGAAGATGGTGTTAAGCTGTTGGAGAAGTGCATGCTTGTGATTCTGTATTATGACAGTTCTGCAGTCAACAGGCTTCAGGTTCCAGTCTTCTCTGTATTGTTGTTTATGGTTTTCTTTATTTCTCAATGTTTGCATATGGCAGCATGGCATAGGGTTTGGATGTGATAGTATCATATCAGTTGTTGGCATTTTCTTCCTTTAACTCATATAATTGTCTTTGGCGAACTGATGCACACTTATGCATCCTCCTTTTGTTAAGGAAAGGATGTCTTACTTGGGACTGAGAGGGAGAATTACAGTGTAACTTTTTGTGGATTACATAATTGCACATCCAGCCCCCACATTATAAGACCTGCACCCTGACCTCCTCTTGCGTCCACCATTGCCAATATGGGCCATGCCCTTTCTACATTTTCACCTAAGCAGTCCAACCCACCTATGATGCATGATTATTACCTAGCTGTACAATGATTAGTCGTGGATGACTCGCATTGATTGGTATCTTAAAAACTCTGAGGAGATGTTTCCAGATAGTTCTGAAGTCTGCATCTTGAGATGAATATTAAGTTGTTTCAAGCTCTATGTGTAACGACCTGGTCTGACAAGGGCATGGAGTGGTCATCGGGGCCAGAGACTTGGACAAGGAAAGGCTCCTAGCAGGCTTATAGGATGGCGAAGGGGGTAGGAATGAACCGAACTATGCATTGAAGGGGGGGAAGGCGATTCTGATATGTGTGTGTGTTTGAAAATTGGAATTAACTCAAGGAGATGCCTTTTGACATTAGGGCAAGCTTTGTTTTGAACTCAAAAGTCAACCGAGCCTAGGCTAGAGCACTACCAGGATGAGTGACCTTCAAGGAAAGTGCTTTGCCTGTACGTCAAAGGACAAAACCGTGAGGCGCAGAATGGGGCGGGCCCAAGTGGACAATACTTTGAATGAGTTAATTCAGGGATGTCACAATTTGTCTCCCAAATCTTCTTCCCAGTATTACCTTTTGACTTTCATTGGGAAATCCCAGATTCTAAGTTGCAATTGGAACCCAGGAGATGTCATACTGTTCTGTGGCCGTTCAAAGGATTTTAGCCTTTTATATTGACATTTAAGAACGGCTAGTGCTTGATTTTGTAGTTAGTTTTGAGGTCTCTCCTTTTCTTGCTTCTGAGCAATTCCTCATATTTATTGAGCTACTACACAATCCATGTTACAGACAACTAAAGTGTACTGAGGAGATTAACCCTTAAGAGAGAGAAGGAGGGGGCGGACAAGTCGGTTTGAAGCTTGGGGCTGTTGTTAGTTTTGACATAGTAATTGCAATGATTAGAGAAATCTAATCATAACTAAGATGGAGGAAATCTTCTCACTGGTCATGTTCTTTATAGACAGCAATTGATCTCTGGTGCACGACTTCGTTTTGCACTCTTTTGTTGCGATTGCCTTGCGTGTTCTTCTGTTTCTTCCCTTGCATTTGTTTTTTTTTCTTATATGTATTTCTGTGAGCGGGCATTCAACATGTTCTTTTTGTAACACTGATAGTAGCTTGATTTCAAACATCTAGATGAAATTGTGCACTTGACTTGCAGATTGCAAAAATCACTGAAGAAGGACCAACAATTTTTCGACCCTACTCTTTGAAAACCTTCTGGGGCTATGAAGCATATAGGAACCCCACTGTTGGTGCAGAAGGTTCATGGTGAATATTGATCCGCATATTATACTTTTTGTTTAGACCCTGATCTTTGTCTTGTTAATAATGTGATGTATATTTTATTTGTTGCATAGACGTTTCAATTGTATTTTATGTATTGTATTACCAAAACCTATAGGATGTTGTGAGACCTTGATCTTTGTTGATTTTGTAATCTATACTTGGTCAGATTTTTGTCCAAATAATTATATGATCCAACCGGTTTTGGGACCTATAAATGAGCTGCAGATTGTCACTGGGTCCTAATGCATTCGATAAATGCATGTCTAATATGAAATTTACATCAAATGTGATGCACATAAAAAAAGAATCAAACAGACCAGGTTCAACTTAAATAATGAGGCCCCTTTAGAAAAATTTATTTTGAATTACTAAATCATTGGTTGTGTTTCTTCTTAAAATATGCCATGGTTCATTTGAATGTTGTTATATAGACGTTTAAAGCATATGTTATGCATTGTCTTAACAAAATTGTAACATATTTTGGGATCCTGATCTTTGTTTATAACCTGTAATCTATACTTGGTCAGACTACTGTCAATATTTGCTATATTATACATTTAGTAGGATCTTTTCCAATTGGTTTTGGGAGTTATAAGTAAGCCATAGGCTGTCACTTGGTGCTGGTCCTATAAAACGATTCATGCGTTTGTTTAATGCAAGTCCAATAAGAAATTAACATCAAATGTAATGCCCGTAGGAATGGAATAAAGCGGACAAGGTCGATGTCCTCAAACAATGAGGCTCCTTTAGTAAAATATATTATGAATTTTGTTAACAAGTCAATTAAACCTCTCAACCTGCTAAAAAAAAAAATATTAAACCTCTCAACACCCACTCCGTGGTGGGCGAGTTGTTAGGGCGCACACCGGCCACACAAAAGGTCAGGATTCGATTCCCCTCCTCATCACGTTGCGTGACTTAAGTGGGGTGCCGTGGGTGGTGGGTCCCCGTGCGAGTATTCTCCTGCAGGTTTATGTCGCCGGCTGTCGATTATACAACGATTTCCGGGTATCAAAAGAAAAAAAAAAAAGAAAAACCTCTCCACGCCCAACTCTCCCCCACTCCTTCTTCCCCCAACCCTACCACTCCCTTCTAGGAAACTTCCTCTTGATAGTAAATTAAGAAACAATATAAAAATACGAAATAATCTGCAAGTGCTTAATTTGCATAGCAACAGCAGTCTGATGTCTAATGATGAGACATTAAATCATTATTACCAAATTAGTTCGAGTCCTACGCATTGCACGGACCTGAAATTGATCTATTGAAATATTTGTTTGGGAGATATATAATGTAATTTTTCGGAGGGAGCATTCATTTATAAACCAAACAACAAAATTTCATTAGGAATATAACAATCGTTAGTTTAGTTTTTCTTCTTAAAATGTCATTTTCATTTGAATGTTGTCCAGTAGATGTTTAAATTATATTTTATGTATTGTAATAGCAAAAATTGTAGCATGTTGTGGGATCTTTGTTTTGTTGGTTTCTTGTAATTTATACTCATTCACACTTTTGTCTAGAGAGAAAATTGCAACTTTGATCCATAGTTTATTGTACATATTTAAATTCAATCTTAAACCTTTCAATTGAATTAATGTAGTATTAAACCTTTGAGTGAAAATGCAATCTAGTCCTCCTGGCCAAGGGTCATATGAAATTGTTAATGTAGCGGTTTAGTCCTTTCCGACCATCCTACGTGTCAAAGCCAACAATTTAATGTGGTAAAAGACGTTTTGCTTAGTTTTCTGAATTTTCTGAATTTTCTTTTCTTTTCTTTCCTTTTCTTTCCTTCTGTTTGGTGATCATCTTCTTCACCACTAGTGATTATTGTCTGTTTCTCATTTGCAGGAGCCGCCAACGATGAGGACAGCTGCATCGACCTTGGATTCGAGGTCGTCGTGGAAGCCATGAACAACCTCGACCATTTTACATCAACACTTCGGATCACACCAATTTCAGCCATTTTGTGGACACGTTCCGTCTTCTCTTCTCTCGTCAGCCTCTCTCCTACTTCGTCATGCCAGCTTTGTACTAACAGATCATATGCCTTCATGACATCTATCAAGAAGGCTTGATCAACACTAGCAATTTCTCTCGCTAGCTCTAGCACGGTCTGGCAACAGGATTTGTTGCACATTTGGTTGGGCATCTTTGATCGACAACACACCCATGTCCAGTAAGTTCTGGACATCGTTTTTAATGACCAACAATTATCTGTACTATGGCTCTTCACCCCCATGTGATATTCACACAACTTGGTTAATTTGAATCCAGGAAACTAGGGAGGATTATCTCCAGGAACTTCATTGGCTACCATCCTCCTTTAGAAGAGCGTAGGCAAAAGCTTCGACAAGGATCTCGGCAACGAAGAGAATTGCCTTGGTGGTCTCTTTCTATAGTAATGCAATTCGAAAATCCTCTCACCCGGTGCCGATGGCCATCGAGGAGGTGCCAAGAGGTTTAAATAAAATGTCACCTCAGAGTAAGGCTCTTCTCTTTCCTTGTTGGAAATTTTCTGGTAGTTCCTTCATGCATCTTTCCATCATGTATCGCCCACTTGATTCTTTCTCCAGTCGTGTCTAACCAGGGAACGTCTGGCATCAAGAGCTCATCATCTTCTCAAAGAATTCATAAGAGATTTTTGAGAAATAACATCTTCTTATCGTCTACAGCAGGTTGGACTTGGGTGGCCACGGTACGCTAACGCTGAGCAAATGCTCTAAAAGTTTTGGTCTGCTTCTCCTCAGTTTGAACTAGTTCTTAATGGGAAGAACTAAAAAAAAAAAAAAAAAAAATTCATAAACCTATTGCAATTATGCCAATTCAATCCTTTTTTTTTTTTTTTTTTTGCTAATTCAATCGTAAACCTTTTGTATTTTTACCAATTCAGTCCATTCGGTCAATTTTGCACCGATAATTGGTACAATTACAATAAGTTTAAGACTTTTTTTGGTAATTTTCCTGTTCTTCATGTGTTCAGGCAATCTCAGTGGTATACTTGTACTGCTAGATAAAAGTGTATGCCAAATCCTCCCACTTCACTATTTTATGTGACTCGAGGAGTATGACCCACTACAGTGTTGGTCCCGATAGACTATCTTGAAATGTCTGAATTAATAGACGAACATTATCCACGTACCTCCCCATCCTTACGAGGTAATAATTCAAATGAATCTTTGGATTGACAATTTTACCATACTTCCTGAACTCAAGGATCTTAAATTTCTCTGGGAAGTTCATTGGAGTAAACGATAGGTCCTCCATTGCTTGGGCTTCATATCCTTGAATCAAAGGGAGTTTTTCTTGCAGTTTGGCAAATCGCTTATTATTCTCATCCTCCATTCGAATGTATAGCTTCGGTAATAGGATCCAGTTCGATCGCCACGGGCGACTCATACGGTTGTTCCTCCACTGGTTTTCTCTTGGGATCCTTAGGGATAGGTCCAGGTGGAGCCGAGGGTGTAGAATAAGTGAAAGTCGGCTAGACCGCGGTCTTCATTTGATTGGCAAACTCGCAGAGGAGCCATCTATCTTTTTCTCCATAGCGGCAAAGCATGCATTCTATTCTTCATGTCCATCTGCAAGGCTCTTGATGAGTGCGAATGGGTGATCTTCGAGGGGCTGTAGCTCACTTGCCTGTAAAAAAAGATACAATAAAACGAAAAGAGACAAAGTAAATATTTGAAATTAGAAAGGAAATAAAGTACAACCTTCGGCCGTATCATTCTTATCATGAAATAAAGATAAGAGAACCTTTCTGAGAGCCCTATCTCATAAAAATGGTCTCTCGTCAAGATTTCCTCGTAAGAGAAAAGCAAAATCGAAGGGCTAACGCATGATAATTGGTCGATCGTCCCTTTGCAAAAAATAGAATAAGGAATTAAATAGACAAATCATTACAAAATACAATATATAAGGAAATACCTAGACATTCCAACTAGAACATGAAGGAAAATTCCTATAAAACTAAAAGGTGAAAGAAAAGCCCTATACATCAAAACTAAGGCAAAAAGAAATCCCAATACAATGCAACCAGAAAACAAAATAGGAAACATAGAGCACTTCCTAATGCTAAGTTGTATACCCAGTGGAGCCATTAGTACTCTCGGCGGAGTCGTTTATTTTCTAGGGTTAAACATTTGACTTTTGTAAGTGCCACGTCCCGCTCCCTGATAACTTGCTCAACTTGGATTTGGAGTTGAGTGGGCTTCTGGGGATATCGGCAATGTCTAGCCTGCATTCGGGCTCAAAAGGACGGCGTATGTAATTGAGGCATGATACTTCCTCATTTCACCTTCTAACTCGGTGGCCCAAGCGATATCTCTTGGTATACAATGGTACCGTGCGATCTGGACAGTTGTTCCTCTCTTTTGAGGCTTGACAGTTGTTCCTCTCTAATGGCGCCATTCCGCAAGTCAAACTGAATTAGTAACTTAAGACGTGGATACTGACGTATTACCCGTGAAGGGTAATAAGAGGCACACCCATTAAGTCCTGAAAGTGGGATCGGGTTATCCTCTCTGTGAGTAAGGCATGCCGACAAAACTTTGCCCACCGAAGTTGCTATAGAAATTGCTCGGGAGAAACATTTTCCAAAAAGTGGATCCAATCAGAATAAGATTTCAAGGGAAGCAACCTATCCATATATACATATCTTTGAATTGGACGCCGATCCTTCAAAATTTCAATTAAGTGCATGTTTAAACCAAATTCTCTAAGGTGAAGGAACCAAATTTGTAGGAGTCCTGGTGCACGGAGAGTTTCCTTGTCCCTAAGTTAAGTGATAGAAAAGTTTCCGCTAAGATTATATTTGAGAAACGTCCAAATTTACATACTTGTTGAACAACATTAAGGGATCCATGGACTTCTTAGAGATAGGAAATACTATGAACCTAAAAAAGGTTAGAAGGTATATCTTAGCAAGCTGATTACCGATTCCTTAGGTAAACCTAGGAGAATCTCCTTTAGAAAGGAGAAAGGACAGAGGATATGCATTGTATTTTTCTACAAAATTCCTTCAAATTTAGAAGTTGCGACTCTTAAAAATTGAGATAAGAGTGAAATGGGATTAAGGCCAATATGTGGTAATTTAGTTCCATGAAAATGATATTTTCTTAGGGCAAGTTGAATCAGACCGAATCAACCTGGCTTCTACATGGTCCCTCTAAAAATTTTGTAAAAATGATTTAAAAAATATAGCATGCGTTTCTTTCATAGGTTGCTAACCATTCACATGGCGTCCTGCATGTTTCAAATAAACCTGTTGTGACTTCAACGCATGCATCGAGGAGCATGACAGTTTGCGATGATCCAGCGGAAGAATAAAGCCCCAAAACCTGTAGACGCTGATTTTTCATAAATGATGTCGACTCAGAGAAGCCATGTTTGTGCAAACTGAATCACTACTTGCATTGGCTTTTACATAGGATTCATGCATTCAGCATTACATCCCTGTTTTACAAGAGTAAGAGCAAAACCAAAATGTTATTAACCATTGTTATTTGCTTCTTTGAATAATGTAGTTAACCGATGACAGCAATATAAATGGTTGATCCGGAGTTTCTTTCAATGTAGTCCTTCTATTGATTTAAGACCATGAACTACATTGCACATTTTTATACAGTACAAAATATGTACCAAAAGTTCATGGATTATATTGAACAGATTCAAAGTTCAGGGACTATATTGCATATTAGGCTAAAGTTCAGGAATCATATTGAATAAATAAAAAAAATTTAGGGACGAAATTGTATATTGGGTCAAAGTTCAGGGATTATTTGTGCCACTTTTTATTTTTTTCAAAACTAAACCAGAATCTGGACATGGGATCGAATTCGGACCCCTATTCTAACCCTTGTTTGGACAAACATTTGATATTTTTGTTCTATTTTTTTTTTTTTGTAAAGATTTTGCACTTAGCCTCTTAATGAAACTTGTTTGTCAACATGTTGGCTATGTTGTATGTAAATTTGATGATTTTTAGATCTGTTTTGATAGGACAAATCCTTGTGATATTGGTTGAATACTCTGCTGTTTTGACAATTTTCTGACATGTTATTGCTTATTGTTTGATTTTTATAAAATCATGTGCAACTTGTTTAAGAAAATTTTCTTCAAAAAAGTTGTTTGTTATCATGTCTACATGTTAGGGAATTTTGTCCTTGGCAAAGTATCATTAGGCATTATCCGATTTTGCATTATTTACATGTTTGTTCTAAAATTTCCTTATATGAATTTGATTGTGATTATTTAAGTAAACTTCCTAGGTTAGTTTGCGCATGAACCTAGGTCATTTCCTTCATGAAAGTTGCTTTAAACACCTCGATATTCATTATTAAATTGATTTTCAGCGAGTCTTCTTTTCAAATCAAATTTAATAATGCTTTAGTACATATGATATTTCGGAAAACCATTTATTAAGAAATTCTTCTCCAAAGTTCGATTTTACTTACGTGGTTTGGACCATATTCAAAATACCCACAACACTTGTGAGTGCATTTATGCAAGCCCCAAGTTAGCCTTGGCAATTGAATGTGCTCCATAGCCTAGATATTCCTTAATTTGAAATATCTTCAATTTTTTTTCTTAAACCCTGATTTGACATTGTGAAAGTCACAATTTGAATTATATTCAAAATAATTGCGACCCTTATGAGTGTAGTTATGCGAGCCCTAGGCTAGCCTTGGCAATTGAATTCCTTTCATAACCAAGACATCACTTTGTCTCAAAACTTTTTGTCGATAATTTCGAAAGATGTCTTTGAAACATCACATATACTTGTCCATGCATATAAACACGCTACTCATTTAGAAATACCTATGTTTGTGATTGGTGCGTGTTTTTGGTAATAAGTGATCCGTTGATGGCTCACTCATTTATGTGATTGGTTGAGAAATAAGGTCGAAAAGACTTGCATGCATGTTAATTCTTGCAATGCATGTGATTTTAGATGTATGATATGGCCGATGCATGATATCAAGGGAAATTCTGGAATCATATAAACTGCTTCATTAGGGACTTATAAGTGTTATTGGTCATGCGAGAATACAATTGGTCAATCATGGCTATAAGTCACATAAAATGAATTGGGTAGGTGTCTTAGAGGGACCTATGTATGAAAGACAAAGGTCGACCCCAATGCTCAAATCTGATTTGCGAAATTGAATTTCTTTAGAGAATTGACCTTGGCATGATGTTGTGTTTTTTTTTTTTAATTGTTTTGATATGTATGTTTGTTTCTTTTCATTGTATGTATCTATTTATATAGTTTTCTAGACTAGGTTTAGATTGGAATCCTAAAGATGGAGAGGAAATTACGACGGTGAATGTCGATGTCCATTCCGACCATTATTGTGTATTATTCATTTTCCGACATATGTTTCAAGTTCCCGTTGTTGTATAAAGCCCGACAAGTTACAGGTCCTCTCTTCCTCTTATCATTTTTAATTATGTTTCTCATTTATATTTTCTACGATTGCATGGTAGATTTACTGTTTTTCTTGTTTGTTTACTTACTACTTCACAATTTTTAATTCAATTGAGTGTTTTCTTTTCATTTTCTTTAGAAATAGAATAGCACTAAATGACCAACCACGCATGATTGCTTAGTTCAGGATTAACAAGCCCAAAAATGTAAGAAGAAATGCATAGACACGTTAGGTAAACACAACATACCATTTAGGTACCAAATGGGTGCTAATAGAAATATTGGTGTAACCTAAGTCCCCAAACTTAGATATTTGGTTGCATAGGAATCAAGAGAACACTCCTAACCCTCGATTAGGTTTCTAGCCGACTCCCAAAAATGAGACTAGTGGTAACTCCCGTTTTATTTTTAGGTTGTCATAAACAACTAGACTATACAAATGAACTTGTCGCGCGGGTACGGTTCTTAATAAGACTCACCATGGTTTAGCATATCCGCATGTGAACAATTCCTAATGGATGAAGTGATGCCATCCCTAGGAAAGAGTACCAAAGGGAGGGCTATCATGGTAAAAGTACCCTTAAATCCAATATCTACACCCGACCTCCTCTCTTGAGATTTGCCACCCGTGTGAGCAAGGGTCGTGACACTCCGCTATCACATGGGATACAAGTTTAGGAGAACTCATGATCTTGTAAAGGGAACTCATAAGAGGTTCATCCGGGGGTGATGTGATGACATCCCTATGGTTGAGAATTGTGAATGACCTTTTGTGGTCAAGTACCCCTAAATTTGACATTTTCCGTTTCCTTTCCCGATGAAAGGGATTGGGTGGTGAGATCGAGTCACGACAGCTTCCGTAACCTGGAATCCCCCTACATCAGCTCGACATGCTTCCAAAGCCCGAATCCCATTCATTGACCCGACGTGCTTCCATAACCCGAGTCCCCCAATATCGACCCGGCATACTTTTATAGTTTGGAGTCCCCTATATCAACCCGGCGTGCTTTCATAGCTTGAAGTCCATCTACATCAACCCGACACGCTTCCGTAGCCCGGAGTCCATCTACATTGACTCGGCATGCTTCCGTAACCTAGAGTCCCCCTACATCGACCCGATATGCTTCCATAGCCCAAAGTCTTCTTTTATGGACTCTGCATGCTTCCATAACCCAAAGTCCCTTCTACATCGACCCAACGTGCTTTCGTAACCCAAAGTCCCCCTACATCAACCCAAGTGTGCTTTCTTAGCTCGGTTCCCCTTCATCCACCCAACGTGCTTTCGTAGCTTGGTTCCCCCTTCATCCACTCAGCATGCTTCGTAGCTCGAAGTCCCTCTATACTAATGGCGTGCTTGAGAGCCTCGAAGTCAAGTAAGCAACTCTTTGCTTTGATAGGTAACCAAAGAAAGGTTTGGGGGAAATTACCAAAAAAGTCATAAACCTTTTGTAGGTGTGCCAATTCAGTCCTAAGCTTATTTATTTTACTTTTTGCCAATAGAGTGCTAAATCTTTTACAAATGTGTTAGTTTAGTCATTTTGACTAAAATTGGCCTGGTGACGTTGACGTGGCCACCGACGCACCGGCCACAAATTTTAATAATATTTTATTCTTTGAATTATTTTATTAATTTTTAATCTATTTGTCTTTTTGTTCCCTCTCGTCTCCCTCCTCCTCCCTCCTTCTTCTTTTGGCTCCGGTGACCGACCAGCCCTCGTTGGTCGTCGACTTTCGGTAGCTGGCAAGCCCTTGCCGGATCTCGCGAAGGCTTACCTAGTCGTCTCTAGGCCTAGCAAGGGCTTGCCTTGCCAATTGTCGGGCGAGCTTGCCCTCACCCTACGACGGCGAGGGAGTCGAGGGCGAGGGAGTCCTCACTTAGACCTAGTGAGGTTAGGCCCCCTCGCCGATCTAACGAGGGTTTGCCTCGCCAAGGGCTGGGTGAGCTTGCCCTTGCCCAATAGCTATGAGGGAGTCCTCGCACAATAACGGCGAAGCGAGCCTTTGCTAGAATTGACGAACTAGCGGGCGAGCTTGCCCTCACCCAACGACGGCATGGTGAGCTCGCCTAGCCACCTTAGTCTAGCGATCGGCGAGGGCGGCTCGTCATCGAAGCCAAAGGAAGAAGGAAGGAGGAGGAATGAGCGAAAAAAAGAAAAGAAAAAGTTAAAATTTAATAAAATAATTAGAAAAATAAAATATTATTAAAAATTTGTTGCGGCGCCTTCCCAGTGACAATCTTAGCTAGAAGGACCGAATTAGCACAATTGTAAAAAGTTCATGACTCAATTGGTCGAAAATAAGTTTAGGACTGAATTGACACAATTACAAAAAGTTTAAGATTTTTTGGTAATTTCCCCAAGGTCCAGTCTTGGAAAAGCAATCCCCCATCAAGGTGACCAAAGAATGGTTTGAGTATTGAAAAAGCAATTTCCTGTCAAGGCGATTGAAGAAAGGTTCAATTCCTAGATAAATAATTTATTACTTTAACAGGCGATCGAAGAAAGGCTCGAGCCTTGGAAAAGTAGCTTTCCTGCGTCATCAAGTAAGATGATATCTCGATACTTGCCAAACTCGAGTTTCACACCGCATATTACTCTTTCCCCGTTAAGTAATTACATGTATCTTTTTATTCGTCTTAGTATGTTTTATATTATATTGCCATTTTTTGTATAGGTCCCAAAGAAGATATTATCTACTTCATATGAATGGACAAAATTTAGATATCGGTTCGTTTTTTTAATACAACCTTTGCAAGCTCACTTTCAAAAAGGTACAGTTATTAACACTTAAATTTTGACTAAATATTTATGATTAAATTGCATTATAAAATTAAGGACTAATTTGACCCTAATAAAAAAGATTTTCATATCATATAGGCATTAACACTATTTGCACCTACTAAGTTTTTATTTTATTTTATTTTATTTCATAAATAGAAAAGTTCAAAAAAAAAAAAACATAGAGAGAGAGAGAGAGAGAGAGAGAGAGAGAGAGAGAGAGAGAGAGCCCATGGGGCTAGATCTTCACGTCTAGCCTTCCTTTTGTTTCTTTTCTCCTGACATTGGCCAGAGGCCCACTACCCCTTTTGTTCTTCTTCGGCCTGGTCCCCCTCATTCTTTCTTCGTCTTTCCTTACTCCTGCCCCCCCTCCTCTTTGCAACTCACGCGGCGACAACGACGCATGCGGGGATGACCTACAGCGGAGAAAGAGGAGTAGGCTGGTGAAATCTCGCAGGCGCCACCAATGCCGCCGAGCTAATGAGTACAGTAGGGCCAAGCTTGTTGCGGCGTGGATAGGGGCACGCCGATTCGGCCGTGCCAAGGCCGATCGACGCACCAAGGACCGGTGGTCCGAGCATCTCCGTTGACCGACCTCCTCGCCTATAAATAGGACGTCCACTAGCCTAGTAAAGAACACACAAAAGTAGCAAGCTTAAAAGAGACATTAGAGGAGGCCTGAGAGCGAGCGAGATCTGAAATAGAGAGATAGATTCGAGGTCTGGGGAAGAGAGGCTGAAACGGAGAGGACGGTGTCCGAGAGAGAGATTTGAGAAGAAAAGAAGAGGTGGATCTAGGGGAGTTGGCTGAGGGAGGATTCGGCGAGAGAGAAAGAGATAGAGAGAGAGAGATCGTGACCGACGGTGAGAGAGAAATCCATATCTAGGAGTTGTGTGTGAGGAGGGGCGAGTCACCACCAGCTACTGTGCCTGAGTCTAGCCGATGACCGACCGCTGCCGTGCTCCTTTCCCCCACACCAAGCTCCGGTAAGCTTAGGGCTTTATTTCTTGCCCTGTTTAGAGCATACAGGGCCGAAGCTCGCAGCTGTCTAATTTGCATGAGCTCCAGCACCGACCAATCTTCATTAGGTTGCTTCGACCGTCGCCCGTCGCTCATCTTCCCTCTCGATATGGTTGCTAGCCTCGGTTGGTTTGTGTCTTCCTTTTTAGCGGCGAGTTCTAAGTGTTCGACAATTTGCCCGAGAAAGTTGGTAGCTGATGCCCGAAGTTGTAATGGTTGGCAATGGCGGCTAGCTGGACGGAGGCCGAGCCGATGCTCTAGGCTGGCCAAGGTGACGCTGGAGGAGGCGCTTGGCCGTCTCCATTGGTCACACAAAAGGGAGAATGCTGGCGGCCATGAATTGAGTTGATTCGCGGGTTTGTTCAACTCGATTTTCCTTGGTTCTGGGCTAGGATTTCTAATTTAATGGGTCAAATCTGGTTTGGTGTAAATATTGGGCTGGGCATTTCTTTTAATGGAAGGTGGGCTTGATTTGTTTGTTTAAAAAAAAAAAAGGGCTTGGAGTTTTTTTTTTAAAATTAGAATTCCGGGTTGGGCCCACATGGCAGCCCAGCCAGGTTGGCGACTTACAATTCTAGTCGGTCTTGACTCGAGAATCCGATCGGGATCCTTTTTATAATATAATATATTATTATTTTTAATATAAAAGTATTTTAATAATAGAAAAATCAAAAATTAAAAAATCATTCATATTTCCAGAAAAATAAAAAACCCCAAAATAACTTTTATTTTCCAAACATATCAAAAAAAAAAAAAGAAACAAAAAAAGTCTTTGATTGTTTTTTTTTTTTCACAAATGCATAGAAAATCCTTGAAAATCCAAAAGGCTTAGAGTTTAAACAAGATTAGATACTGGAAAAAAATTAGTGATTAACTAATGTAATCAAGTCCCCGATCCTAATTTTTCTAATTACGCAAGAATGAAGTATTTATTCCAATATTTCACTTGGGTTTAATCGACCTACTCAAAATTGATTAGTAGCGACTCTTATTTGAAATTGACCTACGGTTAACAACTCAAACAATAAGTCGTGAATTGGTGGGTTGAGAAGAGCCTTGGCTAAGCCTAATACTTAGCAAGCCATTAGCCTCCGTACGTGCCCTTCGCATAAGGGCGCCTAGAAAAGGGAGGTCACGACAGCTACACGATTCTAAGAAACTTTTCAACATGAGTTCTAAAGGAAGTTACGTCCTTCTCTAATTCAGTCATCTCAGCAAGGCATTGCCTTCTATTGATACTGGCGGATTTAAATCATGATTGTATCGATCCATTTCCTTCAAGACTTTGCTGAAATTGTTGAGCGCCCTGTTGTATTTGCCACGATCACTTAAGTTGACTTGTTTGCATTTCTACGGTGCTGAACTTCGACCAGTTGTTCTTCAAGTCTCCTTTCTTCCTCTAGGAGATGAGCGTCCTGGTCTTGCAACGCCTCAACAGTATCATAGCAGTCTTGAACCCGGTCTCTTTTCCTATGGAGCTTCCCCTCCATAGCTGTAACTCCTCTCTATGATAGTGTTGAGCTCCTCATCTTATCATAATCCTCCTTAAATGTATTGATACCAGTGACGAAGCTAGCCGAAAATGGTTCACATCTCGCTTTAAAGTGAGGATTCATAGTAAAAGAAGGATGGCCAGCAGAGTTTGGCAAGTAAACTTTTGGCTCTTGCCTCTGAAGATATAATTGAAATAACAGAGGAATAGCCATTTTGGGTAAGACTGAGGAGCTCCTCCCATTTAGCTCTTACAACTTCAGTGGGAATGCGGTCGCTGGAGTTGATTGAAGAGGGTACCTTAAGGGGAACGGCATTGAATTGAATGGCCTTTCTTTTACCTTTCAATTCATTTAGTTTTGGAAGTGGTAGCTCCTCTATTCCACTTGGCCGTATTGATCCTCGATATTTAAGGAATTGGTGGTATAACTTCCCCTTGGCTTATTTGCACGCTTACTGATGGTATCGAGAGTACTGGAGTAGTAGAAGTGCTAGACAATGTTATGGGGCAGGATCCCAGCAATCAATGGCCTCGACATTTCAGCTCGAGTGGAATTGTGTATGGCAATAATAGAAGGCTCATATGTGGCCACAGTTGCAGGCTCGATTGAAGTGGGCGCCACTATGTTTGTCGATTCAGGTGCATCATTGACGTTTATTCCTACCTTAGCTGTTGAAGCTGGGACTAGGTCCCTGTCATGCATAGTTGACGAGGATGAACTGTCAGAAGCCGCCATTGAAGCTTTCCCTGCAGTGGTTAAGCTGGCATATTTCTATAGCATAGTTATTGAGGGAAATATTCATTCCCAAGAATCGATGTTCGGTTATGATGTTGAGACTGAAATTTGCGTAATTGGATCTGCCACAACAGCATAAACATCAAGGTCTTGACCAACAGCCTCTGAGGTTGATTCTGCTTGTGGACATCAACACCAACAGTGGTGTCATCGATTATGGACTTGTCGATGAGGGCACCAAGTGCTTCTTGCCCAACGATGTTATCGGAAGGGACAGCGGCTGAAGTGTTGATATTACCTCATTGATCTGTTTCCTGTTACTTGATAGTGACACCAGTGTCGATAGTGACTATTTCTGGGTATCTGTTGGGACATCATCAATACCAACAAGAGAACCGACAATCTCGGAGACTGGCAGACTCCATGCTTCATCGACATCGGCACTCACGTTAAGGCTAGGAGAACACGGCAATGCCAATTATGTGTGTTTAGTCAAGGAGCAGGTTCTTTGCTTCTGTGCTTCTCTACAATCCGAAACCCCATTCATCATCTTTTAGCAGCTCTAACAGGAGTAACTCTTGTTGGTTTAATTGTTGCTATGAAATAAGCATTGTGAGAAATACGGAAGGGAAGGAAATTGACATCGAAATTTCACCTGATTTCTTCTTTGATTCAACTGAGGAATGTGTTGGAGAAGGTTGGGCCTCAATTGCTGCAAGTCCTTCGTGAGTTTCTTGCTTGGCAGAGGTTTCCATAGCTTTATTGGCATTCTCCTTAACGAAGGGGTTGTTTACCTCCACCATCTTAAGAATTGAATTGATGTCCTCGATAACGCGATCGATGTGATATTGAATTCCCTAATCATCAAGTCAAGTGTCGTGTGAGGATGAGGCTTGAATTCTGTGATTCTACGGCAATCCAGCATTTTCCAAGTGCAACATTTTCCGAGTTAACATTTTCCAAGTAGCCAAAGAAAGGGAATGGGAGAAATATTATGGAACATTTATTGATTTTAGTTGTCTTTTGTCATGAATATTTATCAAATTTCCTTTTTCCGTGGAATGATCCGCATTCCTTCCTATTTATACGTACCTCTTCCTACTTTAATCAAAATCTTGTAATGAAACCTCTTTCATCCCCAATATCAATTATCCATTTCTTTTTATTACAACTTACAACACATAGTGACCGAGAGGAATGAGGTCTCATTCATATTACGCTCTTCTCGTTATCACTAAATAAAGATGATGTCAACGACTTATTTTCTTATGCCTGGTAGACATAGAACATGTGATTTCAAACTCCAAGATGTTTCTGCAGCCCCCTTCTCTCGGGGTTTCCTCTCTTACCTCTCTTTCCCAACCGCCAGCCCTTCTCTGAAGTTCCGTTCCTGAGGGAGAGCCCTCTCCCTCTCCCTTTCTATCTCCCCATCTCTTCATCTTCAAGACTCCTTCAAGACCTCCTCATTGATTGGTGGAAGACGCTGTCGACTTCCTCTGGAAGTGGAGAGTTTTGTCCCTGTGAGTTATGAAGATCGAAGTGCAAGCATCTCGGAAGAATTTGCTCTCTCCGGATTTGCTCGACCACTGTGGCTCAAGTGCTTGCTCCTGGAAAGTCAAACGCTCCGCAGTGTTCAATGGTGGGCTTATCTGAAAGTAATCTTGTAATCGATAGGTATTTGTTTTGCAGCTCTTTTCCCCCAATCTGGAGTTAGATCTAGATTTGGGTGCTCTTTCATCCTGATCTAGGATTTACATAGCGTTGTCTACGCTCTTTCAACCTATTGGTGTTGTTTTTGTCTTTATACGGTGATGGTGGTGGGATGCCAAACTTAGGCATGCATTGCACTTTAGCAAAATCGTAGCTGTTAGAGAGGAAACTCTCAACGCGTGCTTATCATTAATGATACTTTAATATTATAACAAATCCATTCTTGTAGAATTAGTGAGTCTCTATAGACTATACCAAGTTGATTCGTTTTTCAAATTTGGAACGGACTGTGACTATTTAGGATTGGTTTTATCTTGAAGTTATGTACCTCTCTTTCACGTGAAATGAAAATTTTCCTTTCGACCAAAAAAAAAAAAAATTCCAATTGCAAAATCCTAATCACGTCACCAACTTATATTCATCATTTTGGATCGAATAGGCTCTTCTGCATGAAATCTTATAACACGAAGTTTTCTCTCGTCCTCTACGAGTTTTCTCTCTCGTAATGTCGAGCTTCATCTACCTCAAATGGCAGTTTCTTTTTAACCCTAACCCTCATTCCTCTTAATCAACACCATCAGTTCTATACAGTACTTCAACCCACCTTGTACCTCAGTTTTCTCGAATTGGCAACCAACCCAGAATCCACAATTCTAGCCACATCCGTTCCCTTCCCATCCCATCCTTTGAGAGGTTGCATGGCTTGAAATCTTCCTTCATCGGGCTCAAATCTCTCTCCGTTGGACTCAGTACCATATGGGATCTGTCGAATTCAGCGCCGATTGTCACTGGTTAGTTTCTGCATGTCTATTATTCTCGGTGATTTTCAGTGACGGCATCCAATTGTTGTTAGTCTCCATTTGCTGTCCTTGTCGTGGTGTCTATTTCTGTCCTCTGCTTCACTGGATGTGGTCGCCATTGAAATAACTTCGAACGAAACGGCCCAATCTTCACGTATTGCCGCTCTCCGTTCTAGCCTGAGTCGTCTAACTACTGAACAAATCATTGATGATTGGGATGAAGCTCCACCCTCTGACACAGTAGAGGAATGCCGTTTAACACTAGTTGGCAAAATTCTTTCCGACCCAACTATCAATCTTCCTGCATTTCAAACTACACTCCGGAAAGCTTGGCGTATCGATTCTGTAGACATAACACAAAGTGAGACAGGTTTCTACATTGCAAAGTTTAAAACCCAAGAAGAGAAGCAAAGAGTTCTTGACGGCGGACATTGGCTGTTTTCAGGACATTTGGTTATTTTCAAACCCTGGATTCCCAATACCCCTCCACACTGTTATGATTTCTCTACTTGTGACTTTTGGATTCAAGTGATTGGCTTACCTTTGGAATGGTATTCAGAGCGTATGCTAGTAAAAGCTGTACAGCACCTTGGAGAGATCAGAGATGTGAAGGTGGATTCCAAGGAAGGTCAACTGTCCGAAGCAGGACGAGTTCATGTTCAACTTAACGTGCATACACCTCTTGTAACAGGGAAATTAATACGAATACAGGGCAAACCTTTTTGGCTGGACTTCCGATATGAACGACTTTCTCATTTCTGCTTTTCCTGTGGCAGCTCGGGCATTATGCGATGTACTGCAAGGACATTCCATATACTGAAGATAAGCATGAGGGAAGAGAAAAGATGGCCTATGGGCCATGGCTCCGAGCCGAGGTCAAAATGAATAGTCCTTACTGGAAAATCTTTTATGGCCCACTAGATACACCAGAGCAAACAAAAGAGATTATTCCTGAAACTCCCCCTATACGGGTAACTACAGTTCCATTATTACCTCATCCATCTACGATTATGGGAGAAAATCAAAACAGGGAGTTTGAAGGTTACCGTACTGAGTCTCCTGTACCATCTTAACCGAACCAACCTACACTGGTTATGCATAGTACAGCCCTTGTAGCTGCTAACAAAAAGTTAAAGGGAGTTCAGTCTTCACCTATGGACAGCAAAACATCAAAGAAGCAGACTAATCCTAGATCGAAACCTATTCTAGGATCGGCTAAAAAACAGCGCAGGTATAACCCATATGACTCAAAGAGTGTTTTAATCGCGGAACCTCCTGACTTACACCTAATGGATGTTAGGGAAATTCCTTATGATGTTTTGAAGATGACAAAATAAATCAAAGGCTACTAACATGTTTGATGGTTGAGTAATAGACCATGCAGATGATAGAACATGTAAAGGATTTTATCAAAGTCAGAAGACGGCCAGAAGACTGAACGTAACATATGTCCAAAGTATATTTTAAAGATTTCCAGACTTCGTGTCAAAGTTTGAAGACTCCCAGATCAAGACTCAAAGTCCGAAGACTGCCGGACTTTAGTGTCAAAGTCTTTCTACATCGAAGTCCGCTCACTCGACAAATTCCGGATCGAACGTGAATGATGAACCGGAAGACGACTCTATGCTGAAGCTGAACTGGGTACAGACCTTAAAGCTAAATCTGTTCAGAAGTAGATATGTTCAAACTCAGATTGTAAAGTCTACAGACCCAGATTGTAAAGTCTACAGACTCAGACTTTACATCCAGATTCGATGAATCGTAACTCAAGCCCAATCATATAACGGCTAGTGATCTGGTTTGGATTCCACATCAAGATTGATTTGATTGATTCAATCTAATTGATTGACGATTGGATCTTGAAGACAAGAACTTTCTATACGAATAAGCTTTACTTATGGAAACCAAGATTTTGTTTGTATGGGCGATCGGAATCAATTTGGGATTTTACCTTTGTCACTCAACGGCTACCGAATCTTCTAGATACAGAGCTGTCCAATGGGTATATTGGAAGACGATTCTTCGGGATGCTGTCCAACGGCTAGTTTGGAAGTGGAGGAGTATTTAAGGAGATGAAGGACCAACGAGCAAGTAAGAGACGGAGCGTAGAATTTATAATTCCAAAGTCTGAGCGACCTTCGATTATACACTTGTCTTTGTTGAGCTTAAACGTTTGTAATCGTGAGAGAAACACCAAAAGAGTGACTTAGTGAGATAGTGTGATCTACTCTAAGTGTTTGCACTCGAAGTTGTAATCTCTTGTTGATTGCATAATGGAATCCAGCCAAGAAGGATGTTAGCGTGGGAGAGTGGACGTAGGCTTGGATTAAGCCGAACCACTATAAATCTTGTGTTCTTATTCTCTTTCCTGACTCATTTGTTTGAAGTTTATTTTATTCCGCATATACTTGCCAAGATTTATTTTATACACCTATTCACTCCCTCTAGGTGTTCATACTAGTTCTATCAATTGGTATCGAGCCAAGTGCTCGATTTATAAAAGTGTTTAACTTTTGAGCTAAAGATTCTTTATGGCTAGTATGTTGGCACCAGGACTTATGGAAGGGCAAAGCAACACAAGGCCACCATATTTTGATGGAAAGGAATACAACGTATGGAAGAACAAAATGAAAACATTCCTAAGATCCAGAGATCTCTTACAATGGGATGTTGTGGAAAGAGGAATCAATCCCATTGCTGCGTCCACATCAAATAAGAATGGCAAAGACAAAGAAACCAAACCCTCCGCTCCTATGTCTCGGATGGAGATGTCCAAAAGAGAAGCGCTTGATGCAAAAGCCATTTATTCTTTATATTGCGCTTTATCTCTTGCTGAATATAACAAAATCTCTTCATGTGAAACAGCAAAAGAAGTTTGGGATAAACTTCATGTTACATATGAAGGGACCGATCGTGTAAAAGAGACAAAAGTAAACTTCTTGCTTGGCCAATATGAATCATTCAAGATGAAGCAAGGAGAGTCAATTGGAGATATGTTCAGCCGTTTTACAGAAATTGTAAATGGTTTAGCATATCAAGATCAGCAAATTTCTACCCCGATGAAGGTCAACAAACTCTTGCGAGGTCTCTCAAAAGATTGGAATCATGTCAAGACCTCAATCCGGGAGACTCGGAGGATTATGCCACTCTCCGTTGATGAATTGATTGGCACTCTTCAATCCTATAAAGTGGAAATCCTATAAAGTGGAACAACTCAATGATGAAGATCCCAAAGGTAAGAAGTCCATCGCTTTAATATCTAATGCTGTTTTTGATGAAACAGATTCAGAAAATGACATGGATGACGAAGAACTTGCCTTTATGGTCAAGAAATTCAAAAAGCTAAGTAGAAAAGGAAGGAACTTCGATGGAAGAAGTCAATACAAGCATAATGGCCATAAAAGAATCGTGAAAGGAGATGATGATCAAGAAAATATATGCTTGATGGCACATTCAAAATCTGAGTCGATTGGATTACGGACTCGAATCAAAGTCGACTCGGACACGACTCAGAATGATGAGGAAATCGAGGTAAGCAATTCAAAAATTCCTCTCAAAGTTTCAAAGTATATAAATGAGCTTTGTTCAAATCTCAAATCTTCTCTTAAAAGGATTTTCGAACTAAAAAGGAGAATTCTCGACTTAGGCAACAAGATCTTTCTTAAAAAGAAAATTTTGAAATTTTGCAAAAATATTTTCTACAATCAAAAGAAAATCGAGATTTGCTTGTTAAAGAAAATGACTCTTTGAAAAAGGAATTTTCAAATATTTCGACAAGATTTTCAAATGGATCAAAAACATTAGAGCATATTCTTTCTAAACAAGTTCCTTACTATAATAAGTCGGGACTTGGTTTTAATAAGGAAAATGATTCTTTAATTGATTTTCCTAAAGTAAAAGAGAGACTTAGACAAAGTCCTCCAAAGACATTTTACAAAAATCATTTTCAAAAAGTGTTTGTAAAACCTATTGGTGGAAATGATGTCAAGTATTCAAATTGTGAAGATCCGGAATACTTTGAAAAAGATTGTCCTAAAGTCTGGAGACCTATTAAGAAAAATTGGATAAAAGCAACATATTCTGCTAACTCTCATGGACCCAAAAAAAATGGGTACCAAAGAAAAGATAAGTTATTTTTGCAGGATATAAAGAAGAAAGAAGAAAGAGGATTTCGTAAGGAATTTTTTTATTCTCAATTTGATTTGGGCAATAATTCTCATTATGCTTGATATTCGATATATCCTTAGTTGATTGAGATTTTATAATTATCATATTTTGCTTTATGGAAGAAAGAATCGTATGATTTGTTTTTGTGATTTGTGAGTTAAGATTTGATTTAGTACGTGTGATTATTTGAGATAATTCAGATTATTTTGTCTAATTTTATACTCTCAGATATAATCATATTCTGCAAAGTAAAAATCTGTTTTACGTGATGATGCAAGATATTCTTAGATATTCAAAGATTTCATTCTCCTTGATTTTATTGTACTATGACTAAGTGAGAATTTATTTTTCAAAATATCATTGTGCATAATATTCTTTCTTTGAATACTTTGTTACGATGAATTAAGAAAGAATATTTGATTATGGAGATTTTCTATTTTACTCTAACGTCAAGGAAGGATCCAAATTGATGGATACCAAAAAGGGAAATGAGTTGATTGCAGGAAATTCTTTAAGGGAAGGATGATTGCGAATCTACGCAAATTTTGGTGCAATCAGAAAATATCTCCTGCGACAATTGGGGGAGAAAGCGAATCCAAAAGAAAAGGAAAAGAATCGTGATCATCTCAAAAGGCAACGAATTGAGGGGGAGCTTTGATCAATTATGGAAAGATCTTTTGGATTGATCGCGATCTTATTATGAATGGAAGGAAAGGTAAATGTGTCAGAATTTATTCTAAAAATCCGGTTAATGCATCTTTTATTACCTTTTGTCATTAACAAATATTTTATTGATATTATCATTTTATTATGACAAAAAGTGTACGTGAATTTCATGATGCATCTGTGATTTTTATTGGATATTTGCTGATATATATGATCGAAGTGAGCTATATTGCATATCTTTAATATTCGACTTACTTTATAAAAGCTGATTTTGGAAATTGTGATTCATGCAAAATATTTGTTATCATTCTCTACGTGAATCCATTATTATCGCTTTTGATTATGACAAAAAGGGGGAGAATATATGAATATGCATATGTGCTGATTTGTTAATATTATATTATATATGGCATAATATTGAGCTGCGATTATTTTTCTATATATTCTTATGTTCAATCTATTTGTTATCTTATGATATCCTTTGATTTAAAAGTATGTTTACAAATCTGCATATTCAGAGATTGTTTTATCATCATCAAAAAGGGAGAGATTGTTAGGGAAATTCCTTATGATGTTTTGAAGATGACAAAATAAATCAAAGGCTACTAACATGTTTGATGGTTGAGTAATAGACCATGTAGATGATAGAACATGTAAAGGATTTTATCAAAGTCAGAAGACGGCCAGAAGACTGAACGTAACATATGTCCAGAGTATATTTTGAAGATTTCCAGACTTCTGTGTCAAAGTCTGAAGACTGCCAGACTTTAGTGTCAAAGTCTGTTCTACATCAGAAGTCTGCTCACTCTGACAAATTCCAGACTGAACGTGAATGATGAACCAGAAGACGTACTTTATGCTTCTAAGCCGAACCGGGTACACCTTAAAGCTAAATCTGTCGAAGTAGATATGTTCAAACTCAGATTGTAAAGTCTATTAGACCTGCATTGTAAAGTCTGGCTGACATCGTACTTTACATCCAGATTCGATGAATCGTAACTCAAGCCCAATCATATAACGGCTAGTGATCTGGTTTGGATTCCACATCAAGATTGATTTGATTGATTCAATCTAATTGATTGACGATTGGATCTTGAAGACAAGAACTTTCTATACGAATAAGCTTTACTTATGGAAACCAAGATTTTGTTTGTATGGGCGATCGGAATCAATTTGGGATTTTACCTTTGTCACTCAACGGCTACCGAATCTTCTAGATACGAGCTGTCCAATGGGTATATTGGAAGACGATTCTTCGGGATGCTGTCCAACGGCTAGTTTGGAAGTGGAGGAGTATTTAAGGAGATGAAGGACCAATGAGCAAGTAAGAGACGGAGCGTAGAATTTATAATCCAAAGTCTGAGCGACCTTCGATTATACACTTGTCTTTGTTGAGCTTAAACATTTGTAATCGTGAGAGAAACACCAAAAGAGTGACTTAGTGAGATAGTGTGATCTACTCTAAGTGTTTGCACTCGAAGTTGTAATCTCTTGTTGATTGCATAATGGAATCCAGCCAAGAAGGATGTTAGCGTGGGAGAGTGGACGTAGGCTTGGATTAAGCCGAACCACTATAAATCTTGTGTTCTTATTCTCTTTCCTGACTCATTTGTTTGAAGTTTATTTTATTCCGCATATACTTGCCAAGATTTATTTTATACACCTATTCACCCCCTCTAGGTGTTCATACTAGTTCTATCAATGGAAACCCCGTTTTCCTAGCAAACGAGGCAGAAGTTCAGGCTTTGGTGGTTGGCCCTCAACAGCCACCTATTGACAAATGAAGCTTATCTGTTGGAACTGTCAGGGTTTGGACAATCCCCTGACAGTTCAAGCCCTTAGGGCCATGATGGCCAATGAAAAGCCCGATATAATACTTCTAATGGAAACTAAAAACTCTGCAGAAAAGGTTGAGCAAGTGTAGCGAATTCTCACCTTTTCTCATTCCTATATACTTGATCCAATTGGTCTGGCGGGAGGTTTAGCAGCGTTTTGGATCGATCCTATCTATTTACAGGTGATAACAGCAACACAACACTTGTTAGACATGAGCTGTAAAGTTGGCCTGCAAGGAAGGAAAATTCGTATTACCTTTCTTCATGCTCCTACAGATTTTCATCAGTGCCAGTTGGTATGGGATGATCTTCGCCACATTCATTCCCAAAACAGTCTTCCTTGGCTTTGTGCTAGTGATTTCAACGACGTCCTTTACCCTTGGGAAAAGATAGGCAAAAGACCTGCCTTGCTGCAAAGAATGCAATCTTTTAGAACTATGTTAGATGATTGTGCTTTTACTGAGTTAGAAAGCAAGGGTTGCAAATTTACCTAGTTGAATAATAGGGAAGGAGAGGAGCTTGTGAAGGCCAAACTTGATCGGATGGTTTGCTCAATAGACTAGCGATTACTATTTCCGACAGCTGAAGTTGTTGCCCTTCCACTGGTGGGTTCTGACCACTGTCCCCTTGTGCTTAATACTTCACCAGTTTTACGCAAACACAGCAGGCCTTTTATATTTGAAGCCTTTTGGAATGAAGATTCTGAATGCCGACACATTATCTCGAAAGCATTGAATTCAGGAGACTTACACAATGCTGATTTTAGTTGGCAAGTGAAGAATGTGACAGCGGCGCTTATAAGATGGAGCCGCCAAAAGTTTACCAATGGTCAGCAGAAACTTGTGATCTTGCAAGACAAATTACATCATTTGATCAACCAGGGCTTCCCCATTTGACAGTGTACAGGTATCTAGATTGAAAGAAGAAATTCGACAAGCTTGGAAACAAGAAGAACAGTATTGGGCCTTACGTTCTCGAATTAAATGGCTTAAATGGGGCAATAAAAATACTCGATTCTTTCACGCATCAACTATTCAGCGCTGACAACGTAATCAAATTACTATGTTACAAGATGAGAATCAGCAAAGGGATACGTGACATCTCAGCCTCCAAAAAGGGGTTATCGCAACTACCACCCACTACTGGACCAATGCAAGACAGTTGTTACCACCGAAATGAACTCTCACCCGACAAATGCTTCCGACTCTAGAGGAAGTCCGCCAAGCTACTTTTCAAATGGACGCTACCAAAGCTCCGGGACCGGATGGCTTAACTGGTCTATTTTATCAAGAACATTGGGAAACAATCAAAGACAGCTTGTTCTTATTAGTACAGAATTTTATGCTATACAAGGAAATGCCTCCAGTTTAAATCAAACTATTCTCACCCTCATTCCCAAAACATCTCAGCCCGAAACGCTAGAGCAATTCCGGCCCATCGTTTGTGTAACTTTGCATACAAAGTTATCTCCAAAGTGCTTGCTAATCGCCTTAAACCCTTATTGCCTGTTCTCATTTCTAAGGAACAATCAGCTTTTGTTAAAGGCAGACAGATCCAAGACAATATCCTTATTGTCCAAGAAGTTCTTCATCGCTTTCGCACACACCAGAATACTTGAAAGTTCAATGCAATTCTCAAAATAGACATGAAAAAGGCCTATGACAAAGTGGAATGGGATTTCTTACGTGATTATCTCCTCAAACTAGGTTTTCATCCAAGATGGCTAGGTTGGATTATGCTATGCATCACCACTTCATCCCTCAGTGTGAAATTTAATAAAGAAAATTTACCCTATTTCTTTCCTACTCGAGGGTTGAGACAAGGTGACCCCTTATCATCTTATCTATTTATTCTTGTGGCTGATGTTTTATCTACTTTAATTACCCATGCTATTAGTTTTGGACATCTCAAAGGCCTTTGTTTGAATAGATGGTGTCCTACTTTATCACACTTATTTTTCGCTGACGACGCCATCTTCTTTTTAGCTGGCACTATTTCTGAATGTCACAATTTAGCAAATCTTTTGAATTTATATTGTGTGGCTACTGGACAGTTGATTAATCGAAATAAATCGGGTCTCATCTTTTCCAAGAACTGTCCTATCTCTTTACAAAGCAGAATATGGTCATGAACTTAGGATCCCGATTTTACAACAGATTGGAAAATATTTAGGCCTACCATCGGATTGGGGAAGGTCGAAGAAAGAGGTGTTCTCTGGATAATGGCACGAGTTAATGCTAAGCTTGAGGGATGGAAGGAGAAATTCATTTCCAAGGGGGTAAGGAAATCCTAATTAAATCAAGTTATTCAGGCTATTCCACATGCGATGACTATATTTCAGCTGCCTATTTCTATTTGTTCATCTATAGAGAAGTGCATTGCTCGATTTTGGTGGCGAACTAATTAGAATACGGGAGGTGTGCATTGGAAAAAATGGGATGTTTTGAAAGATCGAAAAATACAAGGGGGAATGGGATTCCGTGATCTGCTTACTTTGAATAAGGCACTACTGGGAAAACAAGCTTGGCGAATGTTGAAAATCCTGACTCGTTCATGGGCAGCCTGCGTTTAGGGTTTGTATTTTCACTCATCGGATTTTTTATCGACCGTCCGAGGAAATCGCCATCTTGGGGGTGGCAAAGCCTTCTAAAAGGTAGGGATGCTATTTTACCAAATCTTTGCTGGTTAGTTGGGAATGGAGATTCTATTCGAATTTGTGGTGATCGATGGTTACCTATGGGAATCATCTATGGACCTATAGCTAGAGAGGAACCAGTTAAAGTGGCAGACATCATTGACCAGACTAACCAATCCTGGAAGACATCGGTGATTCACGAATTTTTCGATGAACAGGTTGCTACAGAAATTATTTCAATACCTATTCGACCGTTATTTTCAAAAGACAAATTGATATGGTCAGCTACATCGACTGGTATGCACACTGTAAAAAGTAACTATCATGCAATTCTACAATCAAGTAGCAAGCCACAAGAGTCACATGGTTCGACATCTTATCGTAATTCACATAGCCTCGGCAAAAATCTGGTCGATGAAGACAGCTTCCCAAACTTCGTACTTTTCTCCGGTTCGTCTACCAGAACGCTATTGCAAACCGAGATAACCTCTTCCACCGTCGGATTATTCCAGACCCCTTTTGTCCATTATGCCACCACTCTGTTCCTGAAACAATTGAACATCTACTTATACAATGTCCTTGGACAAGAACAATTTGGTCAAATTCACAGGTTAATTTATTGTCTTCCACAACCTCAGTTTCCAACATTACACGGTGGTTATCAGAACATGTACTTTTACCTGATCCATCTCCTGGGTTAGAGGTTGTTGCTACTATATTTTGGCAGATCCGCAGAATAGAAATCATTTTATCTTTCGAAATCAGCAGCCGAATCCTTCTCTAGTTGTGGAGTCGGCCATGGCACAAACCAGATCTTACCAGCTTTCTATTGCTGCATCCCATCCATCGCGATCTGGCCGTGACCCTGTTCAATTCGATCAACTTTGGCGACCTCCGGAAAAGGGTGTCCTGAAATGTAACATTGATGGTAGTTATCAAGAGGGCAAACTTGAAGGTTCCATGGCCTGTCTTTGCAGAGATGATCAAGGTTGCATCACAGATATTTTTTCACAACGTTTTTCAGCGCACTCACCTTTCAAATAAGAGCTCCAGGTGCTGAATCTAACTCTCCAACATCTTCTCCAAGACGCTCCACTTGAACTTGAGTCTGACTGCCTTCAGCTTGTCGAGATCGTGAACGGTGGTCGATCGCCACCATGGGAGCAACGGCCAGTGATAGACGAAACTCTCTTCTGGCTATCCCGCTTCTCTCACCACCGCTTTGCGGCACTGTCACCAATCAACTAACCTAGTGGCTGACTAGGCTGCCAAGGCCCAGTTAGCTCACCCAGCCCAAAACTTTAATCTCTTTCTTCCGCTTGAATTGTTGGATTTACTGTATGCGGACACTTTGGCTGCAGGGTGTAATCTTCCTCTATAATCAATATATTAGTGTGGTTTCTGTCAAAAAAAAAAGAGTTAATTGGATAGTTACGAGCACCTGATGTTTGTATGTGGTCATTATCACACTACATTGAGCTAAAGCAATTAAAAAAAAGCAACACGAAAGACTCAATTAGGTTGGAAACCACCATAATCAAGCATTCTGGAATATAATTAAGTAGAATGAGGGTTATAATTGACTTGGAATTGAACAATTCCAACTTTAGCCATAAAAAAGAAGAGAGATAAGTCAAGCTCTTGAGCTCATTCTTCCTCCTCCCTAGTGCAACATGTCTCTGTGATCTCGTCTGTTATCGACCTAACGTCGTCACTTTTAGACTAGAGACGTGAAGAAACAACGATCCTAATTATTGTTGTTGTTATTATTATTATTATTATTATTATAAAACCAGAAGTGACAAAAGTCAACTCTATTACGCTGGCACCGACCGACAGTATTATCACTGTAGGCTTCTCCTCTGTGTGCAATGAGGGCTATGATCGCCCTCCCCTCGCATTGTCGTGACCCTCGCCTTGCCAGATCTGTGCGTGGGGATGGCCGCGACGGCCCTCGCACAATGGCCAGCAAAACCTCGCCGGCCATCCCCATGGCCCCTGGCAATCCCCGCCAGCCCTATGGGGAAGAAGAACAGTAAAATAAAAAAGAATAAAGAATAAATTGCCACTGAGCATCTGGGACTTCCCATTGAAATCCAAAAAGTAAAATCCTGGAATGAAGATTTTGGGGACACAGAGCTTGAAACAAATTGACGTTCATCGTTATTGATCTTCATCAGGATGCAGACTTCAAATCTGGCCGGAAACATCTCTGAATTATAAGGTACGAACCGATACAAGTCATCCGTGACTAATCATTGTCCAAGCAGGCAATAATCATGCATCACAGGTGGGGTAGGAATGGTTAGGTGAAAACGTGGAGAGGCATGGACCGTATTGGCAATGGTGGATTCAAGAGGGGGTCATAGTGCACGTCTTCTAATGTGGGGGTGGGATGTGCAATTACGTAATTTATCCCAGATAAATCATCCTTTCCTGAACAAAATTGAGGATAAGTGCGCATCAGTTCACCAAAATCAAACAGTTATATGAAGAAGATGAGGAAAATGACAACTGATCCGGTACCATCACATCTTAACCTTATTCTATGCTACCATATGCAGACATTCTGAAATAAAGAAAACCATAAACTATGACACAGAGAAGACTAAAACCGGAAGCTTGTTGGCTGCGGACTTCTCCGATAGCTTAACACCATATCCAAAACTCAAGTTCTCGTTACAGTCGTCATGAAGGATTGGCCGTGCAAGGTGATTGCCAAACTCAGCAGCCACATGGTGGTTATCTTCCAAATTCGCACCTATAATGCTAACCTGAATAAAATAGCAGGACAAGTGAATGAGAAGTCGACGACATTCTGAAAAGTCAAAAGAATCATACCAAGGGTAGAGACGTAGCATGCCAAGATATCGTTGTCCATTCTTAACTCCATCTCAAACCAGTGAGTTCCGCGATGGGTAGAACTTGTTCCACCTGTTACACATAGGTCGAGTTGCACCTCTCTAGGCCATAAGGAATTCCCATCATCCCACATATCGTCGGACAGACTGCAACAACGGAGCCCAGAATTGACGGTGTTGGTCAGAAGCAGCCCCAAAGTTAAGGAAGCAGGGCAACAAATACCTGGCAATAGAAAAGAAATTGCTGCTTGTAATCTTAATCGATTGAAATCTACATCAGTTCATCAAGGTAACACAATATCTCCTGAAAATCACTGATCTCTGCACCCGCACCCAGGGGAGAATGCTTTAAAGCGACTAGAATCGCATTCCTGTACTTGAAAGCCACCACAGACCTGCCCGCGACAAACGGATGCCTACATCACGCGAGCCATAGAAAAGAAGAGACGAATCACAAGTGATGGAGACTCCGTGGTAGCTTTCAAGTACCGGGATGTGATTCTGCCGGCTTCTGAGATGGGAGGTTAGCTTCTTTGCTCGATCGGTTTTGCGATCCCGGGGCACTTTGATTTCAGCAATTTGGGATTGTCGCTAGGGGAATATTTGGTTCTGTTGTCTGTGTTAGGGAAAGAGGTTTGAGTCGATTTTGAACGAGTTTAAAAGGTGCTCGATTTTTGTCGCCTTCCCGGATGATTGAGGAATTAAGAATAATTTCTTGGTTGACAAAACATTTCTGGAGAAATGCAGGAACGTTTGAGTCGGGAAGGAAGATTCCGAGGAAACTCATTAGAATTTAGGATTAAATGAAGTTTCCACTGCCTCCGGCAGACTTTGAGAGCCTTCCCAGCAACGACTTGCACAAGTCAAGGTCTCCCTGTCTCCAAGTAGGGTCCATCTCTCTTGAGATTGGACATTTTGCTGTACGCCGAAGACTGGAAGCATTTTATATTGTCTACGGGTGAAGCCGGAATTGATGGTATAAGTTCAAAAAATTGCACATTTGGTAAGAAGTCCTTTTCCTTCGTCAAAAAAAAAAAAAAAAATCATTGTTGAATCACGATCTTACACAAAAGATCACACGTTTGTTGAAAAACCTTTATCAAATTATTTTTCATCAGTGGTCCAAATCTTACATAAAAGTAGACACGTTTGCTGCAAATGGGAAAGGAATCGAATAGAACGGATTGCATTTTTGACAAAAGGCCCCTTTCAGAAAAAATTATCATCAATTATTATTACTTAGTTGATAAGTCTCTCCAAGCGAGCACCTCCTACCAACTCGACCTCTCCTTCTGCGAAACTTCCTCTTTATGGTGACTTGATGATAAAAAATATGTAGCAACAAAATGTAATGTATAATAATAAAACATTGAACTCCTATTACCATATTAGTTCAAGTCCCATGCGTAGCATGGACCTGAATTGATTTATTCAAACATTTGCTTTGGAGATATATGGTGCAAATTTATAAAGCGTGCCTTCATTTATCAACGTAACACCAAAATTTAATTAAAAAAAAATATGAATACTGAGTTTACTTTTTTCTTCTCAGAATATGTTGTTTTTATATGAATTTCTTTATGTAGATATTTAACTTATATCTTACATATTGTATTAGCAAAAACTGTAGCATATTGTGTGATCTTGATCTTCATTGATTTCATTTAATCTATACTTGGTCATAAAGAAATTTCGGACTTTAAACAATAGGCCTCTTTCAAAGTAGGGGCCATCTCTCTTGAGGTTGGACATTTTGCAGTACAAGGAAGACTAGAAGCATGTTCTGTTGTTTACGCGTGAAGTTGGAATTGGTGGTATCAGGAAATAAAATTAATGCAACAAAAGTAAAAAAAAAAAAAAATTGCACATTTGGTAAGAAGTCCTTTCCTTTGTCAATAAAAAAATCATCATTGAATCACGATTTTACACAAAAGTTCACGCGTTTGTTAAGAAATCCGTTGTCAAAATTATTTTTCGTCATTGGTCCGAATCTTACATAAAAGTTCACGCGTTTGCAGCATTAAATGTGATGCACGTGGGAAAGGAATCAAGCAGATAAGATTGTACTTTTGACAATAGGCCCTTCCAGAAAATTTTTTCGTAAGTTATTATTACTTAGTTGATAAGCCTCCGAGCGGGCACCCCTACCGACCCTCTCCTTCTGCGAAACTTCCTCTTTATAGTGACTTGATGATAAAAATATGTGGCAACAAAATGTAATGTATAATAATAAGACGTTGAACTCCTATTACCATATTAGTTCGAGTCCCATGCGTAGCATGGACTTGAATTGATTCATTCAAACATTTGTTTTGGAGATATGGTGCAAATTTATAAAGCGTGCCTTCATTTATCAACCTAACACCAAAATTTAATTAAAAAAAATGAATACTTAGGTTACTCTTTCTTCTTAGAATATGTCGTTTTATATGAATTTTTTTTTATGTAGATGTTTAACTTATATTTTATGTGTTGTATTAGCAAAAACTGTAGCATATTGTGAGATCTTGATCTTCATTGATTTCATTTAATCTATACTTAGTCATAAAGAAAGTTCGGATTTTAAACAATAGGCCTCTTCCCCAAAAAAAAAAAAAAAAAAAAAAATTTTATCAATTATTATTACTAAATTATGAAGCCCTCCAAGCCATCACCCCCTACTGACCTGAGCTCTCCCTTCTACGAAACTTCCTCTTTATAGTGACTTAATGATAAAAATAAACAAATATAAAATGATCTGCAAGTGTTGAATTTATGTAGCAACAAGAACTAATGTATAATACTATGACATCAAACATCTACTACCTGATTAGTTGAAGTCCCACGGATAGCATGGACCTGAATTGATTTATAAAATATTTGTTTTGGAGATATATGATTCAATTTTACAAAGTGTGCCTTCCTTTATCAATCCAAGGCCAAAATTTTATTAAAAACACATGAAAACTCAGTTTACTCTTTCTTCTTAGAATATGTCGTTTTTTACATGATTTTTTTTTATATATAGATGTTTAACTTACACTTTATGTATTGCATTAGCAAGAAATGTAGCATATTGTGCGATCTTTTGATCTTTGTTGATTTCTGTTTAATCTATACTTGGTCATAAAGAAAGTTTGGACTTTAAACAATAGGACCCTTTCAAAAAAATTATTATTACTAAGTTATTAGGCCCCTCCAAGCCAACGCTCCCTACTGACCGAACCTCTCCCTTCTACGAAACTTTCTCTTAATAGTGACTTAATGATAAAATATAAAAAAAATATAAAATAATCAACAAGTGTTTAATTTATGTGGCAACAAAATCTAATGTATAATAATGAGACATTAAACTCCAATTACCATATTACATGAAGTCCCATGCGTAGCATAGGACTCACTAATTTCACTCTTGATATAAGTGATCATTGGTCTTGAGGTGCTTGAGCTGACTTTTTTCCTTATCTGTCGAACCTTTATTTATTCGAATTGGCCTCTCTAAGTTTGCCTGCAAAATCAGTGTTTTGACCCGCTTGTGTCAGCAAATGCTACATCTATTCCCCATGTTGACGGAAGACCGAAAATTGAGTAAATAATAATAATTTGAGTGAAGAACGGCTGCATCCTTAGTAAATGCTTGCTACATCATCCTTAAATTTTGCATGAGATGTTTTAAATAGAGTCTTAGTTTGGCCATGGAGATATAAAATAGTCTTTTTAACTGGTTTACATATGCATTTTATTGAAATATTCTAACTTGTTCACATATAAAATTTATTGTTTGACAATGAGTGGCCATAGTCTCCTAGAATGACTGATACCGAACCTCTTGATTAGGCTAACGAAAATGTACATGTGCTTATAAATTCACTCAGCTGTTTGCTCTCACCGATGATAAGAAAGTGAAAGTGCTAGTATGAACACCTAGAGGGGCTGAATAGATGTAAAACAGATTATGCAAAATGCAGTGAAAACCTTTACTTTTAATCTGAATCAATAACAAATGACTTTTGAAACCGAGTCCAAGAGCAGCAGATTTTGAGCGAGATCATATTTTAGCAATTAAATAATATTACGAACAAAATAAAGAGATTCAAAAAGGGAAGAGAATAAGAACACAAGATTTATAGTGGTTCGGCTTAATCTAAGTCTACATCCACTCTCCCACGCTAATGCCTTCTTGGCTGGATTCTACTATTCAATCAACAAGAGATTACAACTTTGAGTGCAAACACTTAATAGTAGATCACACTATCTCACTAAATCACTATTTTGGTATTTCTCTCACGATCACAAACGTTTAAGCTCACAAGAGACAAGTGTATCATCAAAGATCGCTCGTACTTTGGAATTATAAATTCTACGCTTCGTCTCTTACTTGCTCATCGGTCCTTCATCTCCTTAAATACTCCTTTACTTCCAAACTAGCCGTTGGACAAGCATCTTCGAGGATCGTCTTCCAATCTACCTATTGGACAGATTTGTATCTAGAAGATTTTGTAGTCGTTGAGTGACAAAGGTAGAATCCCAAATTGATTCTCGATCGCCCATACAAAGAGAATATTGGTTTCCATAAGTAAAGCTTCTTCGTATAGAAAGTTCCGTCTTCAAGATCCAATCGTTAATCAATTAGATTGAGTCAATCAAATCAATCTTGATGTGGAATCCAAATCAGATCACTAATCGTTATACATTTAGGGCTTGTGTTACGTTCTGTTGAATCTGGATGTAAAGTTTGAGTGTAATAGACTTTATAATATGAGTTTGAGTGCAATAGACTTTACAATCCGATGCTAAACATATTCTCGCTTCGAACAGATTTAGCTTTAAGGTCCGAACACAAACAATAAGTTTAGCTTCAACATAGAGTCCGTCTTTAGTTCACCTTCAAAGATATAACTGCCTTTCTAGTTCTTCATTCACATTCGCTTGGAATTGTCGAGTTGACAGACTTCTGATGTAGAACAGTACTTTGGTACTAAAGTCTGATGCAGCTTTCGCATTTTGACACAAAAGTCTGAAAATCTTTAGAATATACTTTGGACATATGTTATGTTCAGTTTTCTGGTCGTCTTCGACTTTGACAATATCCTTTACATGTTCTATTATCTGCATGGTTTATTACTTAACCATTAAACACGTTAGTAGCCATTGATTTATTTTGTCATATTCAAAACATCATAAGAGATTTTCCTAACAATCTCCCCATTTTTGATGATGATAAAACAATATCTGAATATGCAGATGTGTAATCATGCTTTTAAAGATAATAATAAATCAGGGCAATCTCAAAGAATAATGTAATTTAAGATAGCAAATAGATTGAGCATATAATGATGTATGTAAAGATAATCGCAGCTCAATAAATATCCACACATATGCATATTTATATTCTCTCCTTTTTGTTATAATCAAAAGCGATAAAAAGAATCACGTAGAGAATATAAAATGATAACAAATATCCTGCATGAAACACAATTTCCAAAAAATAGCTTTTATAAAGTAAATCGAATATTAAAGATATGCAATATAACTCACTTCGATCATATATATCAGCAAATATCCAATAAAAATCACAGATGCATCACAAATTCACGCACTTTTTGTTATAATAAAATGATAATATCAATAAAAGATTTATTAATGACAAAAGGTAATAAGAGATGCACTAACCGGATTTTTGTAGAACTTAACAAATTCCGACACATTTACCTTCTCGTTCCTTCCATAACAAGATCACGATCCATCCAAAAAGATTTTTCCATAAATGATCAATACTTCCCCTCAATTTGTTGCCTTTTTGAGGTAATCACGATTCTTTTCCTTTTCTTTTGGATTCACTTTCTCCCCTGTCATCATGACAATATTTGCGAATATAAATAATTGTTACTTGTGCATGTTGAACATAATATTTTTCCATTATTCCCTTTGTAGCAACAACATCAGTGTAAAACTTCAGGTAAGGAGTCCAGAATTCTTCGTAAAACTTTAGTATCTAGAATGGAACAACTTGCTCCCGTATCAATAAGAGCAATGACATTGATAGGTTTGGCAAACTTCGAGGTGAGGATTTTAACAAGGAAATGGGGACAATGAGTATGACTTGAAAATATGTCAGATTTGGTTCTCAAGATATGGGAGATATGTGAAAGATGTCTTCGTATTCTCGAGTCGACTCGCCACCGGAAGTTTGGTAAAAGGAATGACACAAAGAGTTTGTTCTTGATTCATCATCAGCAGAGAATAAGGATTCAATATCATCATTTTTAAGGGAAAACCTGTTTCATTCTCTATTGGATGATTCTCGACCTTTTTTTCGCTTTGAGGACAATTTTTGGCAAAATGTCCTTTCTTGTTGCAAATGTAGCAACGGCTTGATTTCTTATGGCCCGTGCGATCTTTCCTTTGCGTAGGTATCGCCATTTCTTCTTTTTCCGTAAATGCTTGGAGCCATGTTTGGATTTCTTAATCGAGTATTTCTTGTAATGCCTTTTCTTCTAGGAATACCGCCACAAGTACCATCACAATCTTGTTTGGAGCATTTGATTTTTAACTTTTGGTGGGAACAAGCTGATTCAAGACGCTTGTCATATGTGATGTATGTGCGGACCATTCGGCGCTTTAAACATAATTCTTCAAGGCATAGATGGACTTCTTGCTGAATTTCTCCTAAGGGAACGTCTTGTATCCTTCTTTGCTTTCCAAAGAAAGATCTTTCAACCATCCGGGATAGCTCTTTAGGAATAGAAGTGAGGAAGACATGCTTTAGATTTGGATATGTGCCAATTTGGTAAAAGAGCTGAAGCATTAATCGATAATGCTTATCAAGATGCTTTTTCTGAAGGGAGCAACATCTTCTTTCGAAGAATTCTCTTCTTTTTAGCTCTTTGAGATCTCCGGGTGTTCCCACAAAAACATGATATAGATAAGTAAGGGCATGGCTAAAATTGGGTAACATTAGAAACATAATCTGGTCTTGTTCTAAGAGTGATTGCCACCAGAATTTAAGGCTCCCTGTGAACCTTGTAACAAAATTGTAAAGGACATCATTCATATCATGGTTGGTAATGTACTGTGTACTTAACCAGGTATGAAACTCTTCAAGTCTTTCTGGCCATTTTGGATAAGGAATATCGTCAATAGAGAAGAATTATTTTGATGCCATGGACACATGCCTGGTGGAATTGTTTCTGGTGGGATTACTTGTCTGTCCAAATTCTGGATCAAAATAGTTTGATTCCATTTCGTAGTCCTGGAGGGGTGTCACCATGAATAATTATGAAGTTGGTGGAACAATAGGGGAGAATCGACTGTATGATCCGAGAAGGATGAAGAAGAAGAAGGAAATGCTGAATCTGATGTAGTAGGGGAAGTTTGTTCAAAGAAACAGACTGCTTTTCTGGGATAACAGATCGCTCAGCCGTTGGGTAATAGGATCAGGTTCTTGAGTACCCAAATCCTTTAGAAAGGATTCTAATGGATTTGATATCATCATATGTTCTGGCCTGTCTCTTATAACAAGTGAACTTGATTCTCGTAGGTGAGCTTTTTTCTTTTCCCTTTTCCTTCCTCGCAGGCTTTGAGGCGATTTCGGATTTCTACCATATCCGGCTCTCCCGTAGGGATCTGGGCGGGATATTGGCAAAAAAGACGTTTGTGGTGTTGGAGGTAAATACCCGCCCGAATGAGGTGCTAATGGATCGAAAGGCCTCGCTAAACCTTCCTTCTTCAAGAAGTTGGATTTGCTTCTTGAGCTTGTCTATCTCTCGGCTTTGCACTTTCAAGATAGTGGTACCCAAGATGTTGTCCTCGATTCCAAGGCATGAAGCCTTTTCCTGAACTCGAAAGTATCTTCTTGGTACTCTCATCATATCTTCTGAGATCTTGTTGCACATTTCCAATTTTGGAATCAATAGTCTTGAAGGCATTATTTTGTGCCAACAAAGTCTCGATTGCCAGGCTAATGCTTCAACAAAGAGGGGTTTTCTTTTGTCTCCCATGTTCATCCACATCAGTGGGGGTAGGAATTTTAGGAACATGGCGGTATCTACCATGTGGATCAATAAACTCTTCGAAAGGTGGAACGAGAGTTTAGAGCTTTCCTTAATAAGAGGAGGAAAGTCGTATCTTGGAACATGGCAATAGAAGAAGTGGGTGGTGCTTCATTGGGACTTCAAGCGGTAAGAATGTTTCTAGCCCATTTGAGGATTGGTTTGTAAAATGGAGAGAGAGTTTGTTTTTTTCGAGGAGGAGAAGGTGGAGGTGATTTTGGTGGATCTGGTAGGGTTTGGAACGTAGTACTGGACTCTAGTGGTGGAGGTGGTGCATAAGAGACCATGAACTGGTATTTGTCACACTCACCAAGAGTATCGACGGAGGAATCTCTCGCTCAAGTACCTTTGGTACACCTTATCCTTTATTTTCCGTCGAGGTGGAGATCTTGCAAGAGGATCTACCTCGCTCGGGGAGTTTAGACAAGAGGAACATTGGCAAAAAGGGTCCCAAAAGCAATTACCATAATTGTCTTTATAGTAATGAACAAGATGTCCATCACCATTGAAATGCCGAACATGTTTTTTTGGGTCTGGTTCGGAGATGGATTCAGGAACACATGGTTCAATCATGAAAAGGGTTTGGAAGATAGATGGACTTTCTTCCTTCTCTTTGCCAAATTTGATGGAAACAGTTCCATCTTTTTTTCTTACAAACTCGAGTCTCAGACCTGGAAAGGCTTGTTATGCTGGTGGAGCTTTTCATAGTTGGTGATCCAAGTCTTTGAAGGAGCTTAGCCAAAGTATCCTTTGGGATCTCGTCTCTGGGACATGGATGTAGGACGCTTGGTCATTCCGCATAGAGATGAACAACGCATCTTCATTACCATTGTTGAAGTTGAGGTCAAGGGCATGATTCTCGCACTCGATAAACCATTTGGTAATGTAGAGTTGCGGCTACGTAGTCGCTAGCCCGAGGGGCTCCAAAGAGCCGGACTTGGACTTTCGTAAAAGAAAGTAGTTGGGGGTCCGATAGAGTGATATTGAAGTTTGGATACAAGTCACAAAAACCGCTCCAAAGATTTAAAGTGGTTTGAACAAAGATTTCGATGCATGCATGTTGGTATTGTAAAACCTGATATCCAACAATGCTATTCTTGCCACAACTGGCAAACCTTTACGACCATGGAAGGTAAGAGTAAGACGAACAGCTCCATAATGGACATGAGAATATCCTGGACCCATTGTCTGGGAAATTCTGGAGGGATCTGGAGAGTGACAGTACTCCTTCTCGCAGCAGGAATGGGATGCTGGTCGAATTTAGAGGACTAGACATACTCCTTTACTTGCTTTGGGGTTTGGTGAATCAGTTGGTGGATGGAGCGGATAGGTGAAAATGATGAGTTTGGTTTGGCAAAAGCAAATAAGGGTTCATGAGTGGAAGTTGGGTTTCAGAAATTTTTGTTTCATCGCTAAGAGAGACTTCATAAAGATAATCTATCTTAGAAGCATTGGAAACACGAAATTCTGGAGGAGTTGAGGATGATGAAGAAGCAACAAGAGAAACGGGTGCTTCAAGGATTTCAAAGTTGTATAGACTCTTGTGTGGTCATGATGTGAAATGATCTTCACATCAACGGAAAGTGGCATAATCCATTGAGTCTCCCGGATTGAGGTCTTGACATGGTTCTAATCTTTTGAGAGACCTTACAAGAGTTTGTTGACCTTCATTTGGGAAGAAAAATTGATAACCTTGATATGCCAAACCGTTTACAATTTCTGTAAAATGATCGAACATATTTCCAATCGACTCTCCTTGCTTCATCTTGAAGGATTCATATTTGTCGAGCAGAAAAGTTTACTTTTGTCTCTTTACATAATCGGTCCCTTCATATGTAACATGAAGTTTATCCCAAACTTCTTTTTTGTTGTTTCATGAAGAGATTCTATTATATTCAATAGGAGACAAGGCATAATATAAAGAATAAATAGCTTTTGCATCAAGCGCTTCTCTTTGGACATGTCCGTCCGAGACATAGGAACGAGGGGTTTGGTTTCTTTGGCGTTGCCATTCTTATTTGATGTAGATACAGCAGTGGGATTGATTCCTCTTTCCACAATATCCCATTGCAAGGATCTCTAGATCTTAGGAATGCTTTTATTTTGTTCTTCCACACGTTGTATTCATTTCCATCAAAATATGGTGGCCTGGTGTTGCTTTGCCCTTCCATAAGTCCTCGTGCCAAGATACAAGCCATAGAAGATCTTTAGCTCATAAGTAAAAACATTTTTATAAACCGAGCACTTGGCTCGATACCAATTAAAAGTGCTAGTATAAACACCTAGATGGGGTAAATAGGTGTAAAAATAGATTCTGCAAAATGCAGTGAAAATCTTTACTTTTAACTTGAATTTGAATAACAAACGTACTTTGAAATCGAGTCCGAAGAACAAGAGATTTTGAGCGAGATCAAATTTTAGCAAAGCTAAATAGAATTACAAACAAAATAAAGAGATTCAGGGAAGAGAATAAGAACACAAGATTTATAGTGGTTCAGCTTAATCCAAGCCTACGTCCACTCTCCCCCACGCTAATGCAAACCTTCTTGGTTGGATTCCACTATGCAATCAACAAAAGATTACAACTTTGAGTGCAAACACTTAGTAGTAGATCACACTATCTCACTAAGTCACTTTTTGGTATTTCCCTCACGATCACAAACGTTTAAGCTTACAAGAGACAAGTGTATGATCAAAGATCGCTCAAACTTTAGAATTATAAATTCTACGCTCCGTCTCTTACTTGCTCATCGGTCCTTCATCTCCTTAAATACTCCTCCACTTCCAAACTAGCCGTTGACGTAAGATCTAGAGGATCGTCTTCCAATCTACCTATTGACAGATCTCGATCTAGAAGATTTTGTAGTCGTTGAGTTACAAAGGTAGAATCCTAAATTGATTCCGATCGCCCATAAAAAGAGAATCTTGGTTTCCATAAGTAGAGCTTCTTCATACAGAAAGTTCTTGTCTTCAAGATCCAATCGTCAATCAATTAGATTGAGTCAATCAAATCAATCTTGATGTGGAATCCAAACCAGATCACTAATCGTTATACATTTAGGGCTTGTGTTACGTTCACGAACTGGATGTAAAGTCTCGAGTGTAATAGACTTTATAATATGAGTTTGAGTGCAATAGACTTGACAATCTGGATGCTAAACATATTCTCGTCCGAATGATTTAGCTTTAAGGTCCGAACACGCCTAAATAAGTTCACTTTCGATAGAGATTGTCTTCTAGTTCCAGCATATAGTCTGCCTTCTAGTTCTTCATTCACATTCGATTTGGAATTTGTCGAGCTGACAGATTCTCCGATGTAAATGTACTTTGGTACTAAAGTTTGAGCCTTCGCACTTTGACACAAAAGTCTGGAAATCTTAAGAATATACTTTGACATATGTTACGTTCAGCTTTCCGGTCGTCTTCGATTTTGAGAATATCCTTTACATGTTCTATCATCGATATGGTCTATTACTTAACCATTAAATACGTTAGTAGCCTTTGATTTATTTTTTGTCATCTTTAAAACATCATAAGAGATTTCCCCAAATGAGTACCTATATTGTCTAATATTTTCTAATTGGTGCCTATATTGCCTTATACAATTAACAATGGAGATTAGTTTCAATGTGAGCCCGGGTTTTAGATTTGCAAGGGATGTCAATGATTGAGAAGTTGAAGAGTGGTCGAGCGGGTGATTACTTGCCCGGAGCATAACTAATAGTGTGATTTGTTATGTAAAAATGCTATTCATAAAGCTTTTTCTAGTGCTTCTTTGAGTTCCTTTCATCGGAAGCATACTTGACACGGTAAAGCTTGTATATTTTTGGATAGCTACTTTAGAGAGGTTCTTAGAAATGGTGCCATAGTATTGATTAATGAGAAGTTTTTGTAGCTCTAGTTTTCTGCTTGAATTTTCTTTAGACAATTTGACATCCTTTAGAATTCTGCTTTGATCATATGCTGTCTAATTAGAATGTTACTCTCCTTTTGCTTCTTCACTTGTGTTTCATTTTCTTCGTTGCTCTTTGGTGTATCTTGGGCCCTATTTGGTTGT